>SNQJ01S0148599.1:0-23839 GCA_010110895.2 Picea sitchensis | reverse complement strand
AACATTTACTTCCCAAGGCAAGTTTCTCTAGCTAGGCTTTAAGCTAAGAGGGTGTATGCCCTTATACTTCTCTTAGAAAACCCTTGTATAATCAATGAGATGAAGCAATAAAATGATGAAGACTATGATGGGGGTGTATGCCCTTATACTTCCCACCTAGCTCCTAGCATAACAATGCTTGACTTGAGAAAATGATAGCATAATAGTAAAAGACCATACCAAGATCAAGAGAAATGCCAATATTATCCACCACAAGAGCTAGAAAGCATCATCCAAAGCTAGTGCTACACCTCCTCCATCAACCATTCATAAACATAGCCATAATCAAGTGCACAAAAGATAAAAGAGCCAAGTGTGGCGCAAATTTCAGACCAAGTCCTCTCACAAGAGGGAGAGTTACAATTCAAAATGAGATCTCTATTTATACAAAATGTAGCTAACTTAGTCTGTCCACAAATTAAAGAGTAAACCACAATATTAGGGTCAACAACCCTAATCTTTCCCCCTTAACAAAGTAATATCAAACAATTCACTTAAAATTTCGCTTTTTGCACAAATAAAACCCTAATTTAGGAGGACGTCACCCCTTTAGGAGACGTTTTGCCACTTTGAGGAAGTCGTTGGTGTTGGAGAAGCATGGATAGGCCTCCAAAGGCCACATGTCAAGCATCTAAGCACTCTCATCATGGTGAAAACCCTTCTCCTCCTCAAACGTCCATGTGTCAAAAGAGTGGCACCTCACCACCATGCCCTAGCCCCAAAAGCATGACGTCAAGCTCAAAAGTAGAACGTTTTTCCCCTCCTCGGCAAATCGTTTGGCAAGTAAGGGTTGGGCTAGGCTGTCCAAGTCATCATCAAGGCCGTCCAAGTCTGATCTCTCTCATCCGGCATGTGGGCCCCTGACATCCAACCTGTGGGCTTGTAGCCCCATGGAAGCCCAAGCTAGGCTTGTTCTCCAAAAATTTTCCACCAACTAGGTCCTGCAAAGACAAATGAGCACGCCCTCCAAGGATMTCAAGTCATAACATCATGATAAGTGAATCCAATCAATAAACAAGCCATCTAAGCATGTGCATCAAAGATCATTGTATCAAACAATTAACAGCTCAAAGACAGCATGCGACTTGTCAAGCTTAAATATGTGAGGGTTGACGAGGTGTCCTATTGCGTAGATATTTCCCTAGGTCAAGGAGAGCTTCCAAGAGGTCCCTCTCTAAGTCATGTAAAGTGTATGAGGTGGTTGGGGCCAAGACTCAATGGGCATAGGGTTCATGACATACAAGGGGTCGTAGTGTCTCATTTATGGGTTCCTTTGTAGAGGGTGTGTAGTACCTTCGTCCGCAATGCACTTTTCCCAAGCCCATCAATTGTCTTTTATCTTTATTTCTTTATATTTTCTTTCATAATAGCATAAGGAGAGATTGAAGGTCACTGCCCTAGCGTGTTGACCAGGTGATGGCAATGTCACCCACAAACACCAAATGGAAATGAGAAGGCTAGCTCGTGATGAGAACCCCTTTCTCTCAGCCATGCAACTGAGAGCCATTGCCCTGGTTTGGTGACCAAATGATGACAATGTCATACCACTAGATATCCATGGACATGATAGGTAGGCTCATGATGAGACCTCCTATCCTTCAACTAACCTTTCAAGGATTTTTTTATTATATTGTGGGTCCCTTTTTTTCAAAGATAAGTGTTTCATTACCTTCTTGGGTGATCCTTGGGCGAAGCATATGGAAGGTTTATATAAGGATTTTATCGTTTACCCAACACTAACCCCTCTGGGCCTTTAGCCCCTTCTTCCTGTAGAATGAGGACAACCGCTTCTTGGGTCCATATACCCTAAAATCCCAAGAGATAAGAAAATGGAGGGGAATAATGATGGAAAGTGGTAAGTATGGTAAAAAACGGTACGATGGCTCATTAATGGATTTCCCAATAGCAAACCCATCCCCAAGGAAAACTACTTACTAGGGCACAATGTCAACCACCAAGGCGAAGCAGGGAAAAAGGCATAATGTCCAAGCACATATCATGAAATCTAGAGCAATCAAAGATACAACATAATCAAATGGCCTAAATATTGAAATGATGCTCACCATAATACTAAATTGTACCTCATGGAGCAAGGCCCACTGCCTTCCAGAAGCTAGCTGGTGTGGTGGATGCCATCTATAAACCTGTGACCATCTGTGGTGGTGAGTGGGTTTTCCATCTGTGCAAAGGGTATTGTTGGTCATGTAGTCTCTCAGCACTCCATCTCTGCAACCTAAGGGCCTCGAGGCATCATCTCCTTAGTTATCAAGATGTGATCTTCTCTATAGGATGTCCTAGAGAGCTCATGATGTGGTGTCCGTTGATTTTGGCCCATGATGTTGACTTGGAGGATGATGAAGTTTGTCATGTTGCTTTTGTTCCAAAGAGATATTTCCTCATATTCACAAGTGGTTTTCATTCATTGGAGGATCGAGAAGTTGCGATGGCACGGATGACATGTTCTTTACATATAACAGTGGTTGATTTCAGGACCACGGTAAGTACAAATTTGCAAGTAGTGGATTTAGTATAATTGTAGAGGGAGTCGACAAGTGTCGGTGTAAACACTTTCCTCATAATGAGGGAGTGTTAACTTTCAAGGTTACTCCAAAAGTGTTTACACCATGCATGGGTTGCTTCATGAGATTTGGTATACATGTACATGAAGTATGTTTAGCCCCTGGATGGTCAAAGATGGATTGGCACATGAGAGATAGTCCTTGATGGATTTGCACAATTTAGATAGCTTACTTAGTGGATGCTTGACATCATATGGTTGTTGGCTCAATTTTCTTCCCTTAGGCATTGGAGTTCTCTTGATAGTTTGGTGAACGCCCTTCATTGGGGACCCATGAAGGATCCACTTGCTTGGAGAGAACCGTATGTGGGTTGAGGAGCTTTGTGCAACTTGGAGGAAGGCATCAAGCCCTAGTTGGCATGTGGCACCTCGGTTTCTTGTTCGAATGATTGGATATGGCTCGTGGATGCCTGGGGATTCAATAGTATTCTGGCAAGGGCAACTGACCCAATAAAGTACATTGCTTAGGAGGATCGATGGAGTCTGTCAAGGCTTGTGATGGAGGGATGCGGGCTTGTCTTGCATAGATACATCACTTTGGCCATTATTGTGCACAATATCACCTTAGAGCATGACACATGTACTTTAGAGTGTAGCATCTCACTTGTGTTGACCTACAAGTGCTCATTGTAGGTTGCTTGTAAGGGCTAAAGCCCACATTGTATTGTTGGCCTCCCTTACCTCTCATATAAATAGAAGGAGAGAGTCTTTCCATTCATATATGTTCATTCACTCACTTGTATTCACTCTTGTGATGAGATGTGACCTAGAGAAGAGTGCACAGTAGCCCCTTTCTCTCTCTAAAGTCTTCACATGTGCTCTCTCTCTCTCTCTCTCTCTCTCTCTCTCTCTCGTCGCTAGGGTTTCTTGGCCTTCTTAGAGTATCTTGGAGGTCCAATGTTAAGGTTTATCCCTTAGAGATTGGAGATTAGAGTTTTGTGATAAAACCCTAGGGTGGAATTGTGAAGAAGAAGAGAAGGAGAGGATGTCTTCCCTCGGAGGATGTGTTGGAGTGGCTTGCACATTGGATCTTCTTGGTTACTAGGGTTTTGTTGATTTTCCCTAGCTAGGGTTTGGAGAGATGAGAGGATTTGTACTAGCCTTTAAAGTAGGCTATGGTATGTACATGTACTTCATTTCGAGTATATTAATGAAGTTTCTAGCTGTCCAAAACTTGTGCAATTTTTGGATTTGATTTTCAGCTATATATGTTCTTTATGCATTGTTATTCACAGCCATATATGTCTTGTTGATTTGACATAAGTAAAAGGGAAATTGTTAAATGATTTGACATCTAAGTAAAGAATATAAGGGACCAATTTCAAGGCTGTCATACTACTGCTGTACTGCTGCGAAAGAGTATTTTCAAATCTATTTATTGGCTGATACGTTGCACTAAAAGGGATGAAACTTATCCCTTTGGTTTGGTATCTTTTCTCCTTGAATTGCTTGGAAGTTTGGGCTGTTTGGAAGTGAAACATTGTACTCAATCCATTGTTGTTTTATACCTTTTTTTACAGCATCCCTAAGGCTGAAAATTCACATGGCTACAATCCGACAAACCTTCTAGATTGAAGGTGAAATTCTTGTTTTGTATTGAATTTCAAATTCCAAGAAATTTCCACCACTGTTACGTGTATATCAGATCTGTCCTCTACTGATAATACTCGTTGTTTGGTGGTTTTATCACGTCTTATCCATCCACTTTCAAGTTTCAAGTTCTATTTGTTGCCTACACTCCATAGCCCAAGAACAAGGCACTAGCTCTTGCTTGGCTTCTCACTTTATATCTTAAAAGACTAAAACCATTATAATTCTGTAGATTTGGACATTTTGGCATTTAAAGGATAGATCTGTAGTCTTTAGGAGGAGAGCCAGCCTAAAGTGAGGATGATGATCACTAAGGTGACAATGGGTGATGTCCTCAAGTTTCCCTAGGGATTGTACTTTATTATTGGACTTATCTTTTTAAGTGCAGATTTTGGAGATAACAAAATCGCGCCATTGTTGGGGATGAAGTCCCTCCCCTGGATTTAGTAGGCATGGCTACAATGATGTGATGAGAGATTTTGGTTGAAGATCCATCTCTCACATATGGCAACTCCATTGGTATAAAAAGGTATGAATGTGATATATTTTCCATGTTTCATGTTTCGTATCAACATTTCATTATAAAGATTCGGACGTAAATCAATATGGCATCAGTTGGAGAAAAGTTACATGCTGAATGGTATGGCCCTTTAGATTTCTCAGGTATTCCTGGATGTCCAAATAAGCTCCCTCCTCCAGGGCAGTTTTGAGGACACACTCATCTAGCTGCACAACATGTTGCATATGTCATTGATTTTATTTCAGATCTCAATGTGGTCTGTGGTCCACGAAGATGTTATGATGAAATTTTTTGAACCCACCTTGGAAGAAGATGCAAATAGATGGTTTAAACATCTTGATAGAGGAAAAATATCTCAATTTGCAAGCTTAATCAAAACATTTCGCAAGTACTCGGATAATAGTCATGAAGAAGAAGAACGAGTTGAAGATCTAGTTGATGAACCCATGTCCTTTAATGAAAATCCCATTGAACCTATTAATTTAGTAACTAGATGTTTGCTATGAAAAGAAGTAAGAAATTGAAGATCTAATGCTTGATTTTCATTATAATCCCTCGGAACAAAAACATACAAGAGCCTCGACACATATTCTGTTATCATTTTCATGTTCTAGGTAGTTTGTTTAGAAGAGATGAAGACAAACAAACACATTTGGCATTTTCATTTTAAGTCGTGCACATAATCACTCGACTAGATCCCTATCTCCAAACGACAAAAAATCAGTAGAGTAAGGTATTTGGTTGTCTCACGCTCACCATATTCATTACATTATCGAGCTCAACTGGCAACAGAATAATACTCAGAAGTTACACATACTAGGAGGATCCCAAACTCAGTAACTATTGGAATTCTGGATTAGGTGTGGATAACAGAAACCTGATGTGATACACGTGCAAATAACAAGGAGCATACCAGTTTAATGCCCACTTCTTCGTTTGTTTGAATATTGACACCTGAAAATAACCGACATATGAATACATCAGAAACTGAAATGCCCTCGTCCTGAATTTGCTATTTTATTATCAAATACGCACAGGACATATACTAATTGCAAGAATTTTTACTGCAGAAAATGCAAAGCTGGGAATATACAATTCGAAAACATACCCAGATAGATTTCACCAAAGGAACCACTGCCAATTTTTCGGCCAAGTCTATACTTTTCTCCCACGATTGGCCTCATTGTTCGGGGTTGATTTTCACAATTAATGGGCTTTGCTTATATTCCTGTGTAGATTATTCTAATCCAAGTAACCACATGTATTCATAACTGATCTGATCAGAACTCGATAAGACTTTGCCTCTAAATCCAAGTGCCCACGTTCAAAAATAATAAGAACCCAATTCAACAGCACGTGACTCGGAGTTTCCTATCAAGGAATGAGGGCACTGGATGTTTGTATCCCATACATTTGAAATGATAAAAGAGTGATTCTTTCCCATGAGATTGGTCTTTGTCACCCCATAATCACAATTGAAGGACAGGTCACCACTGGATCCCAATTATCTGCCACCCCCACCGGCAATTTTCCAAGATTTCAGGATTTTAGAGATAATTCGGTTGGAAGAAATAGCAGGCGTAGAAGAAAAGACTGTAGACATAGTGAAAGAATATGAAAATAAAATCAGCATATGGTTTTGCAGGAGAAGCAAGACAAGTAAAGGCCGACAAGTTTTCCGAGGATTATGTATGCCTTCTCTCGTCTGCTTCTTCTCTAATTTGCTTTTGCTCTTCCTCTCCCTAATGGCCGTCGTGATGGTACTCTTACTATCACATTGTTATTTTATTTTATTTTATTGTTTGAAAAGTTATTATTTTAATATATATATATAAAGTATAAGGGCACAGTCAAGTTAGAAGTCATATGTTAAGTTAGTTAGTGTATGAGTTTTTTTTTTCACCTAGCAATTTGACTCGTATACATATTCTATTTCTCTAGATATGAATTTGTGGAAGAAACTCATGTTTTTAATTTTTAAGTTCTGTATATATTAATTATTTTTCATAATTAAAAAAAATTATAAATATCAAAAACATTCTTCACATATACAAAAATTCAAATTAATTAAGTTGTTTGTATAGCAAAGATTCTTCACTAATCTCATTCTTCACTAATCCTTTACACTAATCAACACTTTAAATGTCTCGTTATTACATCACTTTATTGATGAGACTTTATTATACATAAGTCCTACTTAACATGTCTAAGTGCTTAATATGACCATTATCCCTAACACCCTCTCATAATGGTCATTTTGCATGCCCATTCAAAATAAAAAAAGACAAAATCTTTGGACAAGCAATATGTTTGCAGTCCACAAGGTAAGATCTTTAAAATAGTGACTAGAAGTGCACTATATCCGGTAAGGTTGATGAAGTACAATTTACGTCGTCATCTTTTTGTTTGACCATTAACTCACCAATTGGATAAAAGCCAATGTTGGATGAATAGTTGACCTTTTCACCATTGGCATGGAGCTTGTCTCATTCACTCAACTCACCTCTTCCACATCTCGGCAGTCCCACGTATTAAAATTTTGTGTTTTCTTCTCTAAGGAGGCACCATCTCATTTTATCATGTCATCTTCACCATCCCTTAAGGTTTTCTTCTTTACCACTTCATCTTCCACCTCCCTGTGAATTTTCTTTTTAGGAATTACAACAGATAATGCATAATATACATGTTGTTTGCATTCTCTTCTTTATTGATTTTGACTTGTTCCAACAACATAAGATTCTAGGATTTCATTTATTGAGCTCTATTTCACTTGACACCTCTCTAGCCTAGGCATTATGGTGGATTTTTCATTAAAATTGCAGCCATCTTTCTACTTAACCAATAATGCATTCTCAACTTCTATAAATGGAAATACACCATGTTATACCACACCCATAGAAACCATCTTTTGGTATTATTATCAACAATAAAACAACTATTATCATTAAAATTTACATGTAAGTGTGGGTTGTGCATTTTTATACTACTTATTGAAAGTAGAATTTTCTCCAAACAAGGAACATAACAGACACATTTAATCAATACCTTCTTACCTTTTAGCTAAAGTATGGCCTTTCCATTTCCTCTAACCATGCATTATTCTCTACTGCTTAATACAACCGAATCAAATTGAAATTTATCCTCTACAAAATTAGCATACCAATCAATATGGTTAGCAAAATTTATAGATGCCCTTGAATTGATGTATTAATCATCCTTGTCACTCATTAAATCCTTGTTTCTAGCCATGAACACATTGAAATCTTCCCCCTCCTTGTGTTCAACCACATTAGCATGGTTCTTTTTGGATTGATCATCAAAAGAATGCTTTAGGTTGTGTTTTTCATCCCATAATCACTTCCTACAAACTATGCTTATATACCCCAACTCGCCACGATAAAAGCATTTAATGGATTTTCTACATTTATCTGACTTGGAGTAATCATCATTCTCTTCACTTTGTTTATCACCCTTGCTCTTAATTTTTTCTACAAGTGCTACCTCGAAAGGCTTAATCCCACTACTATTACCAAATTGTTTTTTTCATCTATCTTGTTGCAAGATCTTAGTGCTTAACCACTCAAATATCATATATTTATCAATATTGGTAATGTTCAAGGTCTCGATGAAATTTGTATAGGAAGAAGGAAAATGTTTAAAAGTTATAACCATGATATCTTCTTCGTCTCTTGTCCTTTCAATTTATTTCAATTGATATCTAATATCCTTGATCTTTAACAAATCATCCTTCAAGGAGTTACACTCCTCCATTTTAATTGAGAATAACATATTTTTAAGGGAAAATGATCTACCTTTGTATGAGGTCTCAATCATCTTTCGCAAATTCCCCTACATGGCAAATGCATCATTATCATCATGTACTCTGGGAAACATCTCATTTGTTACTGAGAGATTGATAAGCATCACATCCTCTTGATTATTCGCATCATCTTACTCCACACTTATTTTCCCAATACAAGTATGTCCAAACATCTATATTCAAATATGGTTGGCATTTTCTATTTCCATAATTTAAAATTTTGACCATTAAATGTTTATTTTTAGCTCAACATTATATGGGCTAAACTCACCATTTGTTTTTAAAAGTTTTCATTACACCAAATAGATCATAATTCAAGGTTACAACTCAACATTTGACAACATTGTTGTTGTCCCAAATATAAACACACTCTAAATCAGACTCTTCGACCTCTTGTTAATCAAGTTTAAAAAAAAACAACTTTGTTCTCTACCCAAGAAATCAGAAAATCACTATCACTCCAAAAAAAATAAAGTTCTAAATACAAATGCATAAACCTTCTTTAGAATTAAGTCAATACAACCAATCATAAAATTGGTATTAATTTCCAAGCATAGAGTGTCTCAATTCTTCGTCAAATCAACTTGATTCTCTTCTATACTCCATGTGCTAATAGTTATGGGTAATATTTTTCCTCCACACACACACACACATACATATGCCTCTATAATTGTACATTTCCATTGAAACTCTAATTCATCATTGTACGACTCAAATCAAATTTTAATTTGATCCATCAATTCCTCATGGGTTCCTTATGTATGTAACCTCACTTTGGTTGCATCGACTCCACTACCCTATAGACACATTGGCTTGGTGGTTTCACTTGATTCTTATCACACAATTCAATGCTTCCTCTTTTTTTATGGTGGCTCATCCCATCATCATAACCTCTTATGATTGGTGGCTTCTTTGATTGCGACCCTATTCTTGTCCTCCGTGTAGTGACAAGAGCATATCACATTTTATGGCAACTTCCTCTGGGTCAACTCTCTCTTCCTTCACCTTCACATAAACCTTTCTCATTCACCCTAATGATGAGACTGGGACAAGTGTTCCTTAAATTTCTTGATGGAAGACTTCTATTCTTTGGGGCTTGATTCATGTATGGTTGTAATTTGCAACAACCATAAACTCTTATAGAGGCCCAATTCATCCTTTATGGTTCTACAGTGAACAACGTAACCTTATTATCACAAGAACACAACCTTTAGAGCTCTATAATGATAGAAACAAATATATCATATGTCTACTAGTTCTGCGTGAGTAGTTCCTCGGTGCCTTCTCTAATCAAAGTAGTCCCTTGGCTCCTTCCTCACTTATTCTTATGGTGGCTCTCACATCGTGTTTTTTTATACACACATGCATGGGAAAATACACAATATAATGAGAAAGAGTGGATTACAATGTCTTATTACATAGTAGGAGTAGAGGAGTACATTATATAACTCCAAAATACCAAACTACACTAATTAATGCATTAAATGTCTCATTATTACATCACTTTATTAATGAGACTTTGTTATATGTAACTCTTAATTAACATGTTTAAGTGCTAAATATGACCATCATCCCTTACACCTCTAAAACTTTCTAGTGAGCTCTCCTATTTTTGGTTGCAAATATGGCCCAAATTGCAAGTTCAAGTATTTCTAGCCTTCGACCAAAGATTTTGTCTTTAGTTAGGTCAATTGTAATATTTTTGCTTAAAGGCTTTATTTGTATTATCTTCAAAGCATAATGAGCCTAAAAAATAGCTCTACAATGATCTTAGTTTTAGAGGAATGTAATTTGGGTAATCATAACCAATAAAAATGTGAAACATTATTGAAGATAAATATGTAAAACTAGACTAATAAAAATATATATAGATTACTTAGTTGAGCAAGCTCAAAGGCTAGCAAAATTTTTCAAAATTGAAGGTTATTTTCATGTCTTGAGGTTTCATAACTCCATCATATACAAGCAAGAAAATGAGGCATGCAATTTGCAAGCAAGGATAATGAGAATAAAAGGTTTGGTGGGGGGAGCAAGGGGCGTGGTCATCTCATTCTTATCTCCCATGAAACAAATTTCAAATATTTCTCCCATGAATCAAATGACAAGTATCTCTTTAAGGCTAAAGAGCTTGTTATCAAAGGATGAATGACACGGGAATATGGAGCAACATATCCAAGCATTAATGAACCCTTTATTGCATGTACCTCCATATAGCTTATTGTGGGTGGCATCTCATGTAAAGCTTGAAAGGATGGGTCATGAGCTTAAATGTGGCTTAATTAATAGAGATATTTGGAAGTGAAATCTTGTTGTGGAACTTGATCCATATTCTCGATTTTAGAGTTATGGAGAGCGTTGGTTGATGATTTGGAGTTTGATCCTTTCATTGGATGTTGTTGGGTTTGGTCATTTTGGCTCTAAAACAATGGTCAATTGTCATGGCCATGCATAACACCATGTAATATGTGAAAACTCATATTTTCATAGGGGAATCAAGAGGTGTTAAAGGAGTATCAATGAGGCTCATGAGTATCTCTCTTTATATGTGAGTAAATGGGAATCACAAAGAAAAGAATGGGAAACAAGAAATATGTTGGAAGATCAAGAAATGTAAAGGCAGATAATTAGTGGAAAGATATAGGAAAAATCCATTAAAAATAAGTAGATGTAACTCAAAATATCAATGGTAAATAATACCCAAAAGATAGTAGAAATGTTGGAGAAAATAGGGATTATATAGGACAGAGTTATAAAGCTATAGATGGCAAACAAGGCAACAAAAGAGGAGATACAATATGCAACTCCTCTAGTTCTTTTGTGGGGTCATTCGAAGTGGAACATCTATTGGTAAAAAAGGAAGATATAGTTCAATGGGACCCAAAGCAAGCAAAGTAGCAAGTCTTGATCAATTTCTTTCCAAGGTTGGTACTAACTTGGTAGCAAGAAGGAAGCCCCTAGTGGGTGTGACTCTTTTTAATTCTTAATAGTTGAAATGTTTTGGAAAGTCATTTTCCTGGTAAGGCAATTTTTGTGGAAATATACATGTCAAGTAATTAGTAGAATTTATAGAAATTTAAAGTCGGTGTAGATAGGGTTTAACAGTGTTAAATTTTTGAGAAATTTTGAAGTGTCCAAGATAGAACTACCATATAAGTTTTATCTTATCATGTTCAATGGTTTGGCCACAACTTTATATATATATATATATATATATATATATATATATATATAAAGTCAGTATAGATAGGGGACAATAGTGTTAAATTTTTTAGAAATTTTGAAGTATCCAAGATAGAACTACCATATAAATTTTGTATTATCATGTTCAGTGGTCCAGTCACAATTTTATTTTAATATAAGTGTGTGTGTGTGTGTGTGTATGTGTGTGTGTGTGTGTGTGTATGTGTGTGTGTGTGTGTGTGTTATCAATTGGGTGTAGCTCAAGTGGTTGTGAGGAAAAGATGTTACCCTCCAAACTAAAGTTCAAATCACTCTCTATGACACATTTACTCTTAGTGAGCCAATTGTTGATGAGTTGTATATGATCTATTCATGAGTTATTGACTTGGCCTTCAAATCACTCTCTATGACATATTTACTCTCAGTGAGCCAATTGTTGGTGAGTTGTGTATGATCTATTCTTGAGTTCTTTACTTGGCCTTGTGCCCTAAAGAATCTAGGGTTTACCTTGGGTACCATCCTCAGAATGAGGGGAAGTGCCTTGGAGGTTTCATGTGTGTGTGTGTGTGTGCTTGAAGGCCACTATTGATCTTGGATTTAGCCAAACCATGTCTTTAAATTTCTTTCATTTTCCTTCCAAGCTTTGCTTAAAGAGATTTTGGAGGCAGTTACAAAGAGGGTTGAGAATAAAATATAAATATGGATCACAAAACCCCTAGCCTTAGCGACTATATTCCAAATATGTATTAATTCTTCACCACCACCTACGTTTATTACTCTTCATTTGGGTACCCTTAATGAAGGCTTATCAATAACTATAAAATGCTCTACATAATTTTTTGTAGTGCAATAACAATGAAGGAAAAGGTCTTCACAAGTTGGAATGGGAGTTATGTTGTATAGAGAATGGGGAGGTATGTGGATCCTAAAAATTCACATGCAAGCCTAAGCCATCCATGCTAAATGGGCAATTCAAAATTTGGAAGGAAAAGAGGCCTAGAAAGTTACATTGAGAAATTGTGTATCTCAAGGAGATCCTCTTTGAAAAATATTATAGTAAGGGGTTAATCTTCAATCCTTAATCACTACCCCAATAGTGGTGAAAATTAAAGGATCTTTTGTGGTTCATAGCATATGGAAAATTGAGGAAACTACTTCCTAGCTTAGAGGGATTATTCATTGGGAATGGACATTTCCTTTAATGACCATTTGGATGTCTTTGCTAGTATAGGAAGGAAAAAGTTTGGTTGTGATTCCACGGTTCTCAAACTTTAGGTTCTAAATAAAAGGCATTATTATAGTCATGTATTTGTTTGGAACTCACATAAAGGAATGGATTTCATGCTAGTTCTAAAGACCAAGTTCAGGTTGGGCAATCCAATTAGATCATTTTGGACAAAAACCAATATATGATGCATGAAGCACTTCTAGTCAAAACCAATATATGATGCATGAAGCTCTTCTAGTCAAGGTAGGGATATAGGTTCCTCAATCTTGGTGGAGGGATGGGAAATCAAATAAGATTAAGACCTTTACCAAATATAATCATGCTAGATATAGGTGGCTTTGTTAAAAATTATCACTAGATGGTCATTTCAATAAACTTTACAAGTTCAAGTTTAAACTAAAAACATGGCTCTTGAGGTTACCTAGCCTCTAGAATCAAATATTATGAGGGAAAATATTTTTTTGGCATGGTATTTAATTATGGGAGGCCTACTAATAGAAGACATACTCACTAGGAGATGAGAGACCTTGTTGCCCACCATGTGGTCAACTTAAAATATTAAAATTCCTTTTTTGGTTTGGATGCCTTATCAAGTTTGTCTAGGGTTGGGATGAGTCCTTCTCTCACCAAAGTTTTACATGTAATTGTTTCCCAAAGGTCAATATTTATCTTAAGTGAAAAATACCTCAGGTTGAAGGATTTCAAACCTCATGGTTAATGGTTCATGTCGAAATATTTTTTTTTCATTTAGAAGAAGTGGATGAAGAGTTATTCAATAATAAGAAACCTAAGATTATTGTCATGGTTTAATAATCTCTTAATATGTGCAAGTGTTTCCTTGTAGATCATCGTACATATGAGAAATATCAATATGGACAAGGGCCATTTGTGCCAATGATTAGATTTTTGGGGAGGAATTCCCTACAACATGAGTAGGAAGCCACCTAATGCTACCCCAACTATATCTATTCACTCACACTAGTCATAAAGATTAAAGGGTTGACCACAACATTATCTAGTAGAGTTGTCAGGAAGAAGAAGGATAAGAGGCACAAGTAGCCTCCTACTCTTATGTAGAACAATGTGAAGTTCCTCATTCACTTGTAAGATCAAAGATCCAAAAACCCCTTATTTTGGTGGTGATGCTTAGACTTTGATAATCGTGGAGGAAAATTTGACTAGTATAAGTTGGGGGTAACCCTTAACGATGATGGCAATCCTCTGCTTGATGTCGAGCTTCTCCCATAGTAGTTTAATTACACTTTATTTGTGCTTTGGAATATGATCACTTTTCTTTTATCTCCCCAACTTTTTGTGTTGTGTATTTTTATGTATTGATTTAGACATTTGGGTAGTAGCCAACTCAATTTGAGTTTTGATAATGCTTACAAACGTTGCATGTATGCATTTTTTTATAATAAAAACCACTTTGTTTACGTAATTATAAATACATTACAATCAAACAGAGCTTTCTATTATATAGATTGATATATATTGATATATATCACTTTGACTTGATGGATACTCCACATAAAATGAGTGGCAATTGAAATCATGATATACGTTGAAACCACACATCGAAAAAATTATCCAATAATTTTAATATATCAAATTAAGAACATTTTTAATATTTCACATAACATCATTTTAACATTTAGTGAAAAAACTTTCATTTAACTTGAAAATGCTTCTTCAAGTTAATTGAAATAGATCTCTAATACTCTAACAAGTCCGCATAGCGGTAACACCTTCAGCAATTGAAGTTTGACTATAGACATGGTTAATGTTTGGGCATGTGTTTTTCCAAACATGTCATTTGTCAATACTTTCATATAGTAAGTATATAATTCTTGTCAATTAAACTAGAAGTAATATCCATCCGGTTTAGTAGTATTGAATATTATGGTTGTAAGATGTGCAATTCAGATTTAACAACTTATATATTATTAATTGTAGCATTCAATGCCACTAAAGAATTGAATGGTGTGGTTGTAGGATGTGTAATTCAGATTCAATAATCTATATACTATTAATTGTAGAATTCAATGTTGTTTAACAAAGTGGATATTGGATGTGAAATTCAGATTCAACAGTCTATACACCACTAGTTGCAACATTTAATGATGTTTAGTAAGGTGGATATTGGTCATTTTTAATAACTCGTATCATGATTAAAAATATTTCTGTGGTTGGGGTTTTCATGGTTGATCGGAATGACCACAATTTTGTCAATAGACTGTCGACATTTCGAATCCAAATCAGGATCCATCTTCAAGACAATGAGCCTGGATTCAGATGATGAGAAGATTTGGTTTTAAATATTGGAGTTGACGTGAAATCTAGGTGTCGGCCAGGTTGTTTGGTAAATTTCTTTTTTAGTGTGATTAAGTTTTATTAGGGTTTTTGTTTTGAGATTATTTTAAATTATTATTAAATCAATGTTTATTAATTTTTGTTTTAATTAACTAGAGTATAGGTAATTAGTAGGGTTTATTTTTAGGTATTTAAGTAGATTATTCAATTATTTTAGGGTTTGCTTATTATTGTTTTTTAGGGTTTAATGTTTTTTATTAATTTAAGGCTTAAGACTAAGTTATAATCAACTATGTTTATAAGATTATAGGTGTAAAGTTTTAAAGGTTCTTAATAAGTTATCTTGAGCTAAGTTAGTTTTAATTTTATTGTTTAAGATTATGAGTAATTTTATTCCTAAGCCTTTTAATATTCTTTAATGAGAATGTTTATTGATGACACCAATGTTCTCTGGCCCCATGGGAAAGAAGAATTACAAAATTTCTTTCAACACCTAAACAACATATCCGAAGAAATAAAATTCACAATGGAACTCAACGAGAATGATAGCATCCCCTTTCTAGACATTCTTATCAAGAGGAAAAGCAATGGGGATCTAGGATATGCAGTTTATAGAAAAAAGAGTCACACTGAGAACTATCTCCACGCAAACTCCCATCACCACCCCAGCCAGAAACTAGGTGTCCTAAAAACTTTAGCCACTAGAGCCATAAGAATCTCCGATGAAGCACACCTAGAAAAAGAAACAGATCACCTTACCAAGACTTTTAAGAACATAGGTTATAAACACAAAGACATTAAGAATTCAATAAACAGAGCCCTAGAAAAAACACGCGATAAGCCCACCACCCCAAAAGACCAGAACCCTAATAGAGATGCCTGCCTCCCTTACATCTAAGGAGTGATCGATAAGATTGCAAGAGTCCTCAGCAAAAAAGAGATTAAGACCTCCTTCAAACCACTTAAAACCATCAAACATAATATGAGATCCGTAAAAGACAAAATCGACCCTCACAAAGGTAAATGAATCTACAAAATAGAGTGCTCATGTAGAAAATGCTACATCGGTGAAACTGGTCGCTCCTTCCAGATTAGGATAAAAGAACATGGAGCTGACATTAAGAATGAACACATCTGCACCTCTGCCCTAGCTAAACACTCCCTTAAAACGAGACACCATATCCGCCTACAAGACACCAAAATCCTCGCCAAAGAAAATCACCTCTTTAAACGGCGTGTTAGAGAAGCCATTGAAATCCGTAAACATACTAGCAACCTGAACAGAGATAGTGGGTTAGAACTAAGCGAAAACTGGCTCCCTTTGATTCACAATAAACAATAATAATCATTGATAAAAACTATCTCAAAAAATTTAAGATTAATTCATTATAACTCATTTTTATCTAACCCCGCCTAATTAGAAATCACTCTCGAATATAAAACACTTTTAAAATAAACATTCTCATTAAAGAATATTAAAAGGCTTAGGAATAAAATTACTCATAATCTTAAACAATAAAATTAAAACTAACCTAGCTCAAGATAACTTATTAAGAACCTTTAAAACTTTACACCTATAATCTTATAAACATAGTTGATTATAACTTAGTCTTAAGCCTTAAATTAATAAAAAACTTTTTAAAAAACATTTAACACTAAAAAACAATAATAAGCAAACCCTAAAATAACTGAATAATCTACTTAAATACCTAAAAATAAACGCTACTAATTACCTAGACTCTAGTTAATTAAAACAAAAATTAATAAACATTGATTTAATAATAATTTAAAATAATCTCAAAACAAAAACCCTAATAAAACTTAATCACACTAAAAAACAAATTTACCAAACAACCTAGCTGACACCTAGATTTCACGTCAACTCCAGTATTTAAAACCAAATCTTCTCATCATCTGAACTCAGGCTCATTGTCCTGAAGATGGATCCTGATTTGGATCTGAAACGTCGACAGTCTATTGACAAAACTGTGGCCATTCCGATCAACCATGAAAACTGGTATCATTGTAATAGAGGTTAATGGAGGAATGGAGGAACAAATCTCATGGAAACTAGACTATTATTTCACTTGGTTGTTTGCAAAGGTTTGAATGTTGCCTAGCAAGGTGGATATTGATCGTTGTCAATAAGTGGTGAGACGTGGATATTGACTGTCGTCAATAAGTAGTGTCTCACTGCAACGAAGGTTAATAGTGTCTCACTACAACGAAGGTTAATAGAAGAAAAGACCTGGCGACAACTAGACTATTGTTTCATTTCGCTACTTGCAAAAGATGCAAAAAAACTAGATTTGGTAATCCTGGCAACCTTGCAACAGCCATGTACTCACTTAAGTTTGCATCTCCATCAAATTGAAGGAAGGTACAAAGATGGTTGTCCATAAAAAACTCAATGATTTGAAAACATCATTTGAGGAAGTGTTTATTTCTTCTCTTCTTCGCTTTGTATTCTCTCTATTGCACTCTACAATACGTGACGGTTGAATGGTTACTTACCTAGATACTTGTTTAGCATCAAATAATGTAAAAACCATTTGAAAAAATGATGTTGTTCATAGACTTAAATGTTCACTGACAATGCTACAAAGCAGTGGAAAAAAGAAGGAAAAAACTTAACCTCTGTACAAGGTAAGACATTTACATATTGTTTTCTAAACTTGGAAGCCGATCGTTTATGGTCTACTCTGAGGTGATTTCACGTTTCTTTGTTGCCCTATGCTACATAGTTTGTATTAAAAAATTATAAAAAAAAATTATGAAAGAGTAATAGCAAAATAGTCATTGCGCACACAATATTCAATGCAATATAAAACGATTCAAATTTGGGTTGATGTTGTAGAAAAAAGCATCCTCTCGTGAATTGGTGTGCAATAATAGTTCTTGGCCTCGTCCTTGATGATGAAGTTGAAGTCCAAATTTAATAGGTAGAAAAGGCATCCTCTTGTGGATTGGTGTAGCACATTTATCAATTTAAACCCTAAAACAGGGTTAAACAAATCTCACAAAATTCTGTGCAGGCTTGCAAAGGGGGGAATTCCTTTCATGCATGCAAAGGGTGAAAAGAAAAAATAGACTGCAATATAATATCAAATCAAAATTCGTCAGAAATACAGTGACGCGGTTTGGATATATGAAATTCGCCATAAATACAATGATGGTTCACATTGAAAATAAATCAGAGAAAATGCCTTTGCCTTCTAAACATGTTATAAAATGTTAGGGGTAAAATAAGAATCTGGCGCAAACCGTACGTGGGTGATTCAATGATTTTCACCTTGTTGAAAATCTGATGGTGTAGGGTTTTCTGGATTTGATCGGTTTTACAACATTGGTTATTTCTAAATTCAGTGTCTCTTATGTGATGCCAAAGACAGTTAACGGTTTTGACTCGACCTGACTACCTGGTAAATCTCGATGCACGTGATCAGATTTCCTTGCATATTTTGTTTTTTTATCACCAAAATATACTTGAATTTGAGATAGGTTCATTATATATTTTATTCATGTTAACCATTAAAATGTTTATTTTTATTTAGTATTTTTTAAACACTTTAATATAGGTTTATAAACAAAATAATTTCAAAATTGTTCATATAATTGAATCTTTGAAATGCTACAATTTACTGTTAGGAAGCTTGTTTTTGCTTTGTTTGACTAGAATTTACAAGGTTTATGTTTCCTCAACATTTAGGCTTGCCAACAGTTTTGGGATAATGGTTCTCGGGGTAAACCAGATTTTGTAGAAAGTCGAGGTTTTCTTGATAGCATACTCATTTAAGCTCTCAACATGTCACTTGCCAGAATTGAACCTAGGTAGGGGGAAAACATCCCTCAACACAAACCACTCTGACTAAACCCAATTAACTAAAAAAATCATCTAAATTATGCCATAAAACTTTTATTTAATTAATGAGTAACAAATAAATATATTTAAATATTTAAAAAATAATAAAATCTGATTTTTAAACTAAAATTATAATAAACATACAAATAGATTAATCAATAAATATATTTAAATATTAAAAAAAAATAAAAAATCAATCTACAACTAAAAGGAAGCAAAACAAATTTCAACTAACAAATTAATATACATTCAAGCTGAGGCATTCATGTATAAATTTAAAAATATTCTTAATACTCTTCTTATTAGTCCCTGTCAAAGGCGTAGAGGGACTATAGCGATCGTTAATTCGTTGACTTCATATTAATATGTCCTTTGACTATAAATTTTCGCATCATCTATATTGTTCGAACTATAGAAGTAAAAACAATATTTTTTATATAATAAAAAAAACCTTATATTGCATCGTCTCATTGGAGAATATATTGGAGGTCTTATTGCCAACTTCGTTGTTCCCAATGTTGTAAATGTTTAGATATCCAAAGTTTTGAGCTTAGATGCTCTTTTTTTAATTTTTATTACATTTTTACTGAAATGTTTACATACTGAAAGTTTTGAGCATCGACATTGTTTTTTAATGTTTTTATTATTATTTCTATTTGTATTGAAATGTTTACATACTGAAGGTTTAGAGCATTGACACTTTTTTTGAGGTGCTTGAATAGGTCTAACAACTTAAATGTTTACATAGAACGAGGTCCTTAAACAGGCCTGACAACTTAAATTTTTGCATACCGCGAGGCCCTTGAACAACCCGACAACCTTAAATGTTTACCTAAATAGGCTTCTTAGAGTATATTTTTCCTCGAATTTTTCCATACAATGTTGTAGTGAATTTGGACAATATTGTTGTCCACCGCCAGTTGCATAGCCATTGTATGTTTCATACTTCTTCTATGCTTGGAATGCAATTTGGTCATCGTTGAAGATACATACATTGTTTACTGGTTCGGTGGGTGCTTCTTGTTCGATTGTTCGTCGATTGTTGTTTGTTGTTGTTTGGTTCAACTTTGCAAGGTTGAGGAGCTGCACCTGCGATTGGACATGTTGGTTCTTGTTTCTTGCTTTTGTTTACTTCAACTTTGCAGGGATGGGGTCCTACATGCGCACTTGGAGATGTTTTTTTTTACTTTGCGGGGTCCAGGTGTTGCACCCACAATTCGACCTGCACTTCTTTCGTTCATCGTTTCAGAGTAAATTTCAATGCCATAATTTCATTTCTATTCTTTCTTTGTTGTTTAGTGTTTGCAGTTTGCAAGTAAGAATGTTTGATTATTTCTACTGGCATGCTCGTCATATGTTTCGGGTTCCTTCTGTGAGTGGGTTGCAGTTTGGTAATCATTGGAGATACATATGTTGTTTACTAGTTCAGTGGTTTTTGCTTGTTTGTTGGTTCGTCGGTTGTTGCTTATTGTTGTTTGGCTCAAGTTTGTGAGTTTGACGTCCTGGGGCTGTAGTTGGGCCAGTTCATGCTTCCTCATTGGTTTGTTGCTTGTTGTTTTCTTTTGTTTACTTCAGCTTTGCAAGGTTGGGGTCCTGCGCCGGTAGTTGGAGCTGTTTTTTTTGCACTTTGCGATGCTCAGGTCCTACACCTACAAGTGGACCTGTGGTTCTATCGTTTGTCGTGTCTAGCGAAGTCGAGATCTGACGCATGTCCCATACCCGCCTATCTTGCTGTTAATTTTGCTCCAATTTTTTTCCTGGCTCTGGACCATACCTACATGCCTTTGCAAAATGTTCTTGTAGAAGAAAAGGATATTGAGATGGTGCTAGCAAGAGTGGTGTTTCGTGGATTGCAAATTGCAGTATTCAATTTCTATGTTGTTTGGCATGCAACATTGCTAGCATAATGAATGTGTTCTCAAATGCATCACACCATTTACATTTGGACTAAACCATTATCATTCTAGGATACTTCAGTGTTGACATGATACAAAATAGTGGCATAACAAATAATTGGACAACTGCATGTGCAATTACAGTGTCTGTTGTCTTTTTGTTAAGATAAAACATGTGCAAAACACACTTTTTAACCATATATGGTGAAATGTGTCCATATCACAATACAACCTCTTTATCATGTACACAGACTGGTGTGACCATGATACAATTTGTATTGTACTTGAAATATGAGATGTACATCAAAGATACTGCAAAATTATATTTCCATGTCTCAAAGCATATCTGGATACTTTGCTACAGAAAACCAAAATCATTCAGCTATGGCCATGCAATTTCTTAATATTTTCTAGCTTGTAATATATTTCGGGCAGGAAAAACTTTATATAATTACAACCATGGATGAAGAAAAGAAAAGGTTCATGTTTCTAACTATATTTTATTCTATTCCTTGATTCTCATTTACTGTATGTACATATTAATTTTTCTCCCCTGCATACCAGCTTCCATTCATGTTCATTGTATTTTGTGCGTTCCCACATTGAAACAAACAAAATAGCTGGAGAAACCGAAGAAGTCTTTACCGCAAGTGTAGAAGAGGAGATACAAAGGTACATCCTTGTATTGTTATTTCATATTCCATTGTTGTGTATTTCATTTATTGTTTGTACATGTGTTCACCTAATTTATTGTATGTAGATATTGTGTATCTTCCTACATAATAACTTATCTTCATGTCCTTTGTATTTTATGTGCCGCTACATTGAAATAAATCGAACTCTGTTTATTTTTTTTACATGTCTTACTGCATACCAACTTCCTTCATGTCCATTGTATTTTTCTGCATTGATACATTTAAACAAACAGAGTAGCTGGAGAAGATGATGGACTCTTTGCCGCAAATGTAGAGGAGGAGTTACAAAGGTGCATGCTTCTACTCTTATTTCATATTCCAGTGTTTAGTATTTCATTTATTGTCTATATATTTGTTTTACTTGTTCTATTGCTTTGCACCTATTTTACTGTATGTAGATACTACGTATATTTCTACATAGTAACTTATCTTCATGTGAATTGTATTCTCTTTGTTGCTACATTGAAATAAATAGAACTGTATTTCTTTCTTTTACATGTCTCTCTGCATACTAATTTATCTCCATGTCCACTGTATGTTCGGCATTTCTACATTGAAATAAACAGATTGGTTGGATAGGAAGATCAATCCTTATATGCCACAACAAAGGGGGATGAAGTACAATCTTCGAAAAGGTATACCAATTGTTCTAGTAAATCAACCACACAAAACGGGTGGGTGCATATAATATTGGACTAGAAAACGATGATTTGGAAACAATGGGCCTTTGTTGAGACTTCCCGCTTCCAAACATTTCCCTCCCCATTTCTAATTTTCCCACTTTCTATKATCCMTTTTTCCCCTCTTCTATACTTAACCGAATTCCCCTTCGTTTTTATCGTCTACTTTCACTTTCTGGTTGCTTTTCTTAGTCATCTTTCCGAAAATGTCTAGGTGCRCGGGTTGTCGGACTCACGGGTTCACATTTATACTCATGCTTCTATATCATGACTCCGACCAACGGTTTCCTCATTCCATACTTAGCCACTTTTTCGATCGCAAGTTCCTGGGCTGGAGGGTTCAAGATTGTGCCTGTAGCTTCGGAGGTCCGCGATATACAGATTGGTCGTCGTACCCCCCCATCATGCCCTATTCCCTATTACACATTTTTGCAATAAAAAAATATGAGGCATACAATTTGATCGTCGGGTCCTCATGTTTCTTGAGTATCCCTTAACACCCTATTTCGTATTCCATCTCCTTTGACCCTGTATGTGACATTCAGAACAATTATGGACAATATAAAATGCATATGCTTATTTATTCCTACTAATGTTCATCTACACATGCTTGCATCAAAAACAATTGGACTACTGACATGGCCATGAGCAGTCAATCATCGCAAACATCAACAGACAAACAAGGCCAAAGGTAAAGATTCATACATTGTGTTCCTCATATGTTTACCAAAACAATATCCTTGGCTATTTATTCATCTATTCCGTGGTAAATATGTTGATGTCATCTGCAACACATTCTTTACATTTCACAAGAAGTATCAACGAGCGCAAGTGAGACGCCGAACATAGCGCAAGTTCCACAGACTAAGAGATCTGGTTGCAAAACTCTGGCTCCATACTTCATCCAAGTTGTGTGTCTTCTTGTACATTTATGCCAGGAAAAAAGAAAACAAAAAAATAATGCAGACTACCATTCACATTACTTTTCTTGTTCAAAAAATGTCACTAGGTCTAAACTTATAACACCCAAAATACTATCAATAGAGGGCTTGAATAGTCGTCAAACTGGACAAGTGTTCATCAGGGACATAATGGTCGTCTATAACACCTATTTGGACAAGGCAAACAAAACTAGATCCATTATGCGTGATGACATGACAGACAATGAAGCCCTAATGACAGTCACATTGACTATTCCCACACAAATTTTTCAGAAACATGCAAAAAAGATATTGCTAGGTAATGTGATATCCATTACAAATTTTAATATATTTCCCAAAACAGTATATGACTGTGGTGATTGTGATCAGATTATATCGCTCAACGAAACAAGTATTGTGGAAAAAATTCCCGCTATTTGTTCAGAATATTGTTTCATCCTAGACACAACTATCAACCAACTTTCACAGAGCAACGACACTTACCCAATCATAACCATT
>SNQJ01S0148598.1:0-22287 GCA_010110895.2 Picea sitchensis | reverse complement strand
TAACTACCATAGTGGGTCTTATTTAATAATATAGTGGACCTAGTCCACCTTACATTGAATGACCTCCACTATTATCACTATGGGCCCTCTGGGCCCCCTTACTACCTCTCTAGCTACCTTACATAGAATGAGAACTTGCTCAATTTGGAATACAGTTGGTTCTCTCTTAGGACATGCAACACCATCCTCAATTGATGTTCATGCCCGTCTTTCGACTTGGAATACACCATGATGTCATCCAAAAAGACTATGACAAACTTGTCTAGATATTCCCTGAATACACCATTCATTAGGCACATGAAAACAACGGGTGCATTTGATAATCCAAATGGTACCACTATGAATTCATAATGACCATACTTCGTTCTAAAGGTGGTCTTGTTGATGTCTTCATCCTTTATCCTTACCTAGTGGTACCCTGACCTGAGATCTATTTTTGAAAATATCTTCACATCCTTCAACTGATCAAAGAGATCATTGATCCTCGGTAAAGGATACTTGTTCTTAATAGTCACTTTGTTCAACTTTTTGAAATCGATGCAGAATCTCAATGTCCCATCTTTCTTCTTCACGAACAAGACTAGGGCACCCCAAGGTGACACACTTGGGCATATCTACCCCTTCTTTAGAAGTTCTTCAAGCTGCAGCTGCAGTTCTTTCAACAATGGTTGTAGCAACCCATCTGGGTGCCTATGCTTGGCCTTGACCTTCTGACACTCCAAGCATTTAGCTACGTACCCTGCAACTTCCTTCTTCATTCCTGGCCAAAAGTAATGGCTCTTGACTGCTACCACTAGTTTTTGATATCTAGGGTGCCCATCGTAAGGCACATTATGCATTTCTTTCAAGATCATAATTCTCAATTACTGGCAATTAGGTACATAGATTCTATTTTTGTACATGAGTGTTCCTTGAGCTTCCAATTTATAATCTTCCACTTTTTGTAGCATCTTACCTTGTTGTAGCTTTGCCACCAATTCCATGTACTGCAAATCTACATTTGCAGCTTTTGAAATTCTGCCTTTAATACTAGTTTGATACATGGTAATGGTCGTAGCATGTAGTTCATGCACTCTTTTACTGAGTGCATCAACCACTTTGTCTTCCTTTCCTTTGATATGCTTGATATCAAACTCATACTCACAAAGGAATTCCAACCATTTACTCTGCCTAACATTCAAGGTTGGCTGATCAAACAAATACTTCAGACCGTTATGGTCTGTCCTTAGTTCAAACCTCTTTCCCATGAGGTAATGTCTCCATTTCTTTAGAGCATGCACTATGGATGCCAGCTCCAAATCATGAATGCCATAGTTCTTTTCGTGCTCCTTCAGCTTCCTGGACTCATAACATATTACAAACCTATTCTAGCTAAGGACTCCTCCTAGTCCTTCTTTTCATGTGTCTATACACACTAAAAGATATTCCTTTGGATCTGCAATCCTTAGGATTGGGGAACTAGTTAACAACTGCTTCAATTGTTGGAAGCTTCTTTGACATTCTCCTATCCATTGAAATTTCTTCTCCTTCCTTTTCAAGGAAGTGATAGGGTGAGATATCCTTGAGAACCATGCAATGAACCTTCTGTAATATCCAGCTAGATCCATAAAGGATATTACTTCTGTCACATTCTTAGGTGTTGACCATTCTATGATGGCTTCTATCTTGTCATGATCCACAACTATCCCATGTTTTGAAATAATATGCCCCAAATAATGGATCTACTTTTGATAGAATGAGAACTTTCTCAATTTGGCATATAGTTGGTTCTCTCTTAGCACCTGCAACACCATCCTCAGATGATGTTCATGCTCTTCCTCCGACTTGGAATACACTAGGATTTCATCCAAAAAGACGATGACAAACTTGTCTAGATATTCCCTGAATACACCATTCATTAGGCACATGAAAACATCGGGTGCATTTGATAATCCAAATGGTACCATTGTGAATTCATAATGACCATACCTTTTTCTGAAGGTGGTCTTGTTGATGTCTTCATCCTTTATCCTTATTTGGTGGTACCCTTACTTGATATCTATTTTTGAAAATATCTTGGCATCCTTCCACTGATCAAAGAGATCATCGATCCTCGGTAAAGGATACTTGTTCTTAATAGTCACTTTGTTCAATTGTCTGAAATCGATGCACAATGTCAATTTCCCATATTTCTTCTACACGAACAAGACTGGGGCACCCCAAGGTGACACACTTGGGCGTATATACACCTTCTTTAGAAGTTCTTCAAGCTGCAACTACAGTTCTTTAAGCTCTGGTGTACTCATTTTGTAAGGAGTTTTTGACACTGAAGCTGCTCCAGGCATCAGGTTTATAGAGAGATCAATATCTCTCTTCGAGGGTAATTCAGGTACCTCCTGGAATACATCTTCAAAATATTTTAATATTGCATGGTTTCCCATATTCGACACCATATCCTTAGGTGCTTCATCCATATGAGATGCAAATAATTGGTAGCCTTTCCTGTAGCACTTCTTCAACTGCATTGCTAAGATTTCTCTGATAGAAAATTCTCTGGGAATTCCTTGGATGGTTCTCTAATTTCCTTCGTTATCCACACAAGTGAATGCCTTGTTACAACAGTCTAAGATGGCGTGGTGTTGGTACAACCAATCCTTCCCAATTAGACAGACATATGAACCTAGAGGTAAGATGTTCAATTCATCTCTTGTGCTCAGCGTGTTCATGTCCACTGGACATGACTTAACCAATTCAGTAAGTTTTCTCTTGGCTCCTATAGCCAACTGCACTAACCAATATTTTCCATGCCTTCTTCTTGGAAAATGAAAACTTTCCATCATTCTAGGATCTATATAACTATGACTAGCTTCTGAATCAATTAAAATAGTAATGGTTTGGTTGTTGATCATACCTTCCACTTCAATCATATGTGACTGATATTCCGCTTGCTTGTTTTCTAGGGCTCCATAGATCCTTGGTATTCTACTGCCCATGTCCTCCACTGTTTCTTTCTGTTGAACATTGTGGACAACTCTCACCTTTTCATTTTTGTTGGGCCAATATCTATATCTATGATTTCCTTTACAACCCCAACATTCCATAGGTGGTTGTCTTCACATTTTCCCACCTATTTCAGCCTTCACGGGATCTCTAAAACCTGGTTTTCCTTGAGGAATGTTTATGAAAAAGGACGATTTAGTTCCCTTCTTCCTATGATCCACCTTGAATTTATTCTTGTCTTCCCAAGCCTTCCGGAAAGTAGGCTTTTCTCCTTGCTGATCATATATGCATTTTACTCTCCTTATAGTTTCTTCCATATTTTTAGGATCATCATATGAGATCTTGTCAGAGATGGAAGATGGCAGTCCACTCAAATACCTTTGAATTTTGACAGTCTCATCTTTGATGAAAGGAACATACTTCAACAATTCTAAAAACCTTCGTTCATATTTATCAATGGTCATGCTACCCAGCTTGAGTTCAATGAAGTCTTTCATCTTTCTTTCATAGTATCTCTTATTCAAGTATTTCTTTTCAAAATATTTCTTTAATTCATTCCAAGTAACATTTTTGTCTTTAATTTCATGCACCTACACAAGTTGATCCCACCACATCCCCCTTAATCTTGTTCATTTCACCCTTTCGTTCATCCACTCCAGATCTCCTGTGATTTTTGGTAGGAGATGGGCTTGAACTATTGTGTGCCCTCCTCTTGGAATTCCCTTGGGAGTGATGATGGTGTCTTCCAACACTCCTTGATTTACTCTTCTCATCAGGGGACCTGTGACTTCCTAATTTACTGGAGTCACTCTCCTTATCCAATTTCCTTTCTATCCTTTCCAAGCTTCGCATCAACTTTAGGTTGAATTCTCTCTGTTGATTATTGACTTTCATGAGATTTATTTTATCTTCTCGGTGAATTTAGACATCTTTCTGCAATCCTTCAATGATTTTCATCATGTTCCCCTCCTTATCTATCTCTTCTCCATGCCCATTGGAGTTTGATCCTTCAACTTCAAAATGGACATCCATTCCTCTTGCTTCATTCTCTGAACTAGAAGCATTTTATGACTCCTCCATTCTCTGTACTCTACGACAATTCAATTCGGTTCTGATGATCATTGAATCTATAAACAAAATGTGAATTCAACTAAATTTTGTCAGGCCAAGAGTCCTTAAACAATTCCACAGTATTCATAAACCAATTTGATTCAAGAAAATGTTCATATTTATTCCCTGCGATTATCGTTGAATCAGGAATCCCCGTAGATATTTTCTTTCTGAGTTCTTCTTTGTTCTGCAACAATTTTTCTTTCCGACACTAGTCCCTTTATCTTAGCCCCCAACCCATGCGACCATAGTTTTTGGCCAACAGTAGATCGATAGGCACTTATTCAGGACTTTGGGCCTATGGCTTCGAAAGTTTTCAAAGCACATTTCGACAGTCTCTCGAAGTTCTAAACTAATGAACTCGCAAAGTAGGAAGGAATGACAATCCGCGACTACTTGACATCTAGCGGATGATACCCACTGTGGGACTTCAAGCATATGAGCTCTGGGTCTTCAAAGCTTTGGAGCTTCGGGACTTTGGAGGATTTCACATCTGCACACCCCCAATGCCCCGAACTGTTAATCTTCGAACACTTCCATTTCACCTTTGGTGACATTATTACATCTTGTCACCTTGACATTATGAATATTTTGAAAGTTATTCCTTTCATTTCCTTATGAAAAAACCGGTGCAACGCATTTACTGGAACCATCAGGGCCTCCACCACCATACTCGAGAAGAGGTCCATGTGGAAAAACATCATAACGGACACGTGGCCCACTAAGAAAGGTGAAACATGTCACCTTCTTAGTGAAATTTCAATTTTTGGTGGGTCTGAAACCCACTGGCATTAGGCACACATCCCATGTGTCCACGTCGTTCTTGATGACATCATCATGCATCGTTACTTTAGAATTTTGGGTTTCAGAAGTTTTTACACCTACTTCCTCCAGTCTCTCGAGTTCTGAATTTCCAGACTTCTTTACCTCAGGGTCCACATAGTAGAGTTGTCACCAACTAAGGTGGTGGAACATGGTGTGACTAGGAAGGTCCACGTCACCCCTGGCGATGTCATCCTACCCCACTACATCTTCTCTTTTGATTTAGAGCTTCAAGCTTCGGAATTTTGTGCATCGACACACCCCACTTCTCCCAAATTCTGAAGTTATGATTTTTCATGAGATCTACGACTCACATCCACTTGCACGTAGATCCGACGGTTCTATTTCAATTTTCCCCCCATGTCTTACCTTCTTCTCTTGCCTTGATATAACAATAAGGATTCCATGTTAACCCTCCTGAACTTTCCCCAGATCTAACGGTCGTGAAGGATTCCCCTTTTCCTGAACAGATCCTACGACCAACATTACTCTGCGGACCAATGCCACGTCTATCGTGGTTTTATAATACCGCTACTCCTCTTGAGATTAATAACACGACCAAGGTAACCTCTTGACACTCAGGAATGTTCTGAGGTTTTAAATTGGTTCCTCTTGAGAAAATTTCCACCTAAAACCTTGGTTTTCATGACCACTTATCTGGCCCATCTAGGATCAGTGTTTGTAATGTACCTGGCCATAAACACACCTCTTTCGGGCAACGCTACCAAAAATACCTTGTCTTCTACAAATAGCTCTGATAACAATTTGTAACGTACCCGACCATCAACACCACTACTAGGAAATGCCATAGAGGAACATACATATATCTATATAACATGCATTTCTAATGAATTTAAAAAAAATAACACATAGTCATTGCTATCATACAGATTCAAATGGAATTGATGGTAATTCCTACATGCAACCGAACACATAACAACATTAAAGAATCAAAGACATGCACAACATACATAATTAAGCATGGGAATGATGCTTATCTTTTAGTTGGAGTAAAAACCATCAACTACGTGCAAACCTTCTACGAACCTCCCAGCCTTAGAGCACACTGCTCATCACTCTCAGCAGTAGGTCACCCGCGAGCTGGGACTAAACTCCACCAGGCAAGGGATTCCTAGGCTAGGCAAGGTCAATAGGAAAGTCACATATTTAAGAGGAAGGTTTCTCTCCCAGGAGCCACTTATGTCCACTGCTCACAGACTCTCATTCCCCACATACATGTCCCACCCCAGGAGTATACACCTTCACTGTCACACAGTCCATCGCCTGCTCCACTTCCCTTACCTTGGGATTCAACAACATGCTGGATCAGAATTCTCAGAGATCTATAGCAGCTACTGGACTCCTTCCATGAGAACTCACCTCCCCAACACACTCTCTCACCTGGAGAGAGTTTCTCACAAGCCTGAAAACCTGCCTCTTAAAACCAAAACCACCTCTCTCACCTGGAGAGAGAGGTGCTCACAGGCCCGAAAACCTGCTTATTCAACCATAGTAACTAAATTGTTTAAGGAAAAGGATGGATTAGTTAATTATAGAGGTGAAAAATGGTCGCGATATCAACAATGACAGAAATGGTTGGCTGCAGCTTTCTCAGTGCGTGAATGAACTCATGAGGAGAGATGAGGCTAACTAGTTTTTCATCACAAATATGGTGAGGGCGTGAGAAACAAAAATATCTGTGTAAGCCTGCCTGTGAGTGCATGAGTGCTTGAGAAATTCAGTGGATGTGTGAGAGTGCTTGCATCCCCCCTCACTACAACAAGAATGTTCCTTAAGTCTCCATGTTCCTGAGCTGACATCTGTTGCTCAGGAAGCACGTTCCTTTCCTTTTGGAAGTCACTTGTCCTTCCCTAGGAACTTAGGATAAAAACATATCCTTTTAAACATCCTTTGAAATAATAATAATAAATTATTATTCTCTTGGACTTAAGCACTTAGGCTTAGCCACTCTTTCCAACCTCTCAACCCCCTCTCCCTTACCCAGCCTAGTGGATCTTAGTCCCCCATCACTCTTTATTCATGGTCGGTGTACATGCAACAATGTTTTTATATTAATAGTATGAATACTTACATGTACAAAATAGGCTCCTAGCCTTTAACACCTAGGCTCCCGACCTACTAACACATAATCCTACTAGATTATAATTGCTCAACTCACTAGCCTACAAAACATGTTTACAATTTATAAAACAACCGGGTCTCGTCCTTGGGGTATTACATTTCTGGGTCTTCAGATACGTCAAAGAAACCAAGGAATTTTTATTTCTCAAACCAAGTATATCAGAGAAATGCTAAAAAGGTTTGGAATGGAAGATTGCAAACCAATTATCACTCCCATGCAAACCAGTTGCAAGTTGAGAAAAGATGATGATTCAAAATCTACATATCAGAGGCAATACATGTCAATGATTGGTAACCTACTATATGTGACAACATCCATACCAGATGTAATGCAAACAGTTGGACATGTGACATGATTTCAAGAAGCACCAAAGGAATCACATGTATTAGCAGTGAAGAGGATTTTTAGATATCTCAAAGGAGCATAAGAGTTTGGATTATGGCATCCAAAAGGAAAGGATCTATCACTTATTTCCTACACAGATGTAGATTGGGTAGGTTTCATTGATGACCGACGAAGCACTAGTGGAGCAACCTTCTACTTGGGTGAGTGTTTAGTATCATGGCTAAGCAAGAAACAATCATCAATATATTTATCTACAACCGAGGTAGAGTATATTTCAAGATCAACATATTGTACATAGGTTCTATGGATGAAACAAACTCTGACAGATATACAGGTTGAGTATGATGAGCCCATTCCAATCTATTGTGATAATACAAGTGCCATAAGTATTTTAAAGAACCCGGTGATGCACTCCAAGACAAAGAACATTCCAATCAAGTATCACTTTCTATGGGAAAAGGTTGCAGAAAATAACATCAAAGTTGAATTTGTGGGCACAAAAGAACAAGTGGAAGACATATTTACAAAACCACTTCCACGGGAAGCCTTTGAGTATCTTCGCTAGAGACTCGGAGTTATTTCTACTCCAAAATGAATTATTTTGAATGGTTATCTTATATGTCTTAGATGTATACAAGGAAGCACCATAAAGAGGACAAGTCAAGTTGGGAGATCAGACGAGTTAGTTAGGGGGAGTAGAACCAAATCAAAAGATATCTTTTCCATTGATGACAAAGGGGGAGATATTTATCAGATGCAGAGGAAAGAGGCATGGTTCAAGAGGGAGCATTGGTAATAGAGATGCAGACATGATTCCAGGGGGAACATGAGTGATATGATTTCAGTATTGTATCATAGTGTTTCCATCAATGCCAAAGGGGGAGATTGTTGATTAATTGGGTTGGTTTTTATTGATGTCAACCCTTGAAGAAAGTCCAGTAGCGAATTTCGATAGCACAAAGGTTTGGGTAATGGACCCAAGTTTTTTTTATGTATAATGGTATGAGTTTTTTTATATTTTCAGGTAAGACTATTCTAGATGGATAGTTCATGTCGTGCCATTTCTGGTGGTATGTGGAATGTCACATAACTCCTCACGGTTCGAGATTTATGGCCTTATGAATTTGGAGGACCCTCATATGTTGGCTTGAAGCCCCAAAAGGTCAAAGAAGTCAAAGTTCTTGCAAAGAAGAAATTATTTAAATAATATGGTGAAGTGAAAAAGTAAAAAATGATTATTTAAATAATAAAGTGAAGTGACAAAGTCAAAGAGCATTATTTAAATAATAATGTGAAGTGATAAAGTCAAAGAGGATTATTTAAATAATAAAGTGAAGTGAAAAAGTCAGATTATTTAAATAATAAAGTGACGTGACAAAGTCAAGGAGGGTTATTTAAATAATAAAGTAAATGGAGAAATTTTTAATTATGGAAAGTGGTTAGAAGTGGGTTAGCCCTAAAATAAGGAAATTGGGTTAAGATGGTTAAAAGGTAACCCCTTGAGGAAGCTACATGAAAGTATAAATAAGAGGCAATACTCTCTCATTTTAAACACACTTGAGCATATTGAATATCTACAGGTGACTAAGGTAACCAAAGGATATCTACGATGAATTTCAGAGGGAAGGTGAAGTAAAGAATGCCGAAATTCAAGGGAGGATAAATTCTTTTGATGATGCTTTCTAAGGTCTGTTATTTATACGTCATCTCACCATTTTCCAAATAACGTTTTTTCTAGAATGATTCAGATTGTGAAATTGGGAAACCATTTTGGAAACATATCCAAGTAGTTGTGGTATGAATTTCAGCTTGTGGGTCGTTGTATTTTTCGAGTTACACTCCGTGGAAAATAGGGTTTGTGGTTCGCCCTGAAACTAGTCTAAAACAAGTGTTTTAGGTAAAAACTCATAAATTCTTCATAACAGATCCAAATTCAGTAAGACCAAATGTGTTGGTTAGAGTACAATATGTAGTATTTCATGTACATTTTTTAGTTCCATACAACAAATATTCGGTGTGGGGCACGCTCTACAAGTTCTCTCTCTAGAATCAGCCAGAATTCAACAAGGTATGCCATTTTTTTTTCTATAAATACGTTTTTGAGAGGTTCCAAGTAGTGACACCTGGAGGAATTACATAAAACACACTGAAGAATATTTTGTACTATTTTTAGATCTTTATTCATTACAGGTACATAGTTATGATTATTTCAAGTTAGGGTTGTTGACTAATCCAAAACTAGTGATGTGAGACTAAAGTAAAGTTTGATGAAAATGCTAGTCTCTTGTTGTTAAATTTAAGGAAGGTTTGCAGGTTGAGGTATAGGTTGGTGCATGGTTGATGCACTTGTTTATGGTACAAGTGGATTAGAGGTTGAGGTATAGGTTTATGCATGGTTGATACATGGTTCATGTTATTGGTATAGGTTGTTTGGTGCAGATTTATTGGTAAAGGTTTACATCATTATATCTCATAGTGATAGTGTGACAATTGTTTCATCATTCTACTTATACGTTAGGGAGGTTGGACGAAGAAAGGAAACACGGTTATATCTAGCTTCCGGTTGTAGCCAGAGAACATAGGGGGTTGTATCCTCCTTCTAGTTGTAGCCAGAGATTTGGGGAGTTGGAGCATCCCTCAGGTTGTAGTTTGAGAAATTAGGGGGTTGGAGCTTCCTTCCAGTTGAAGTTGGAAAACAAAGGAATTTGGTGCTTCCAATGAATGTAATTCTTCAATAGATATAAGAAAAATCATTTCGTGGTTTTCTCTCGCTTTGGGTTTCCACATAAAATACTGGTGTATTGTGTATGTGTATGATTGTTCAGTTGTTCATTATTTATTTACTCTGCAAATATTGGATGATAATGCTACATTGATATAAAACTTGTGTTATATGGTAAAAAATGATTAGATTTCTATATTACTGATTCACCCCCACTCTTAGTAATCCAACACCTTCTAATAGTCAATGGTTCGACCTCCTTCTCTCCCATGGATCAACATCAAATTTTCCTTAGAAGGATGAATCATACCTATGATAATACTTCTGCTAACAACAACTTGTATATGATCCAAGAGTGGGGTCAGGCCTGTAATGGAAGTGCCTCAAGTATCTCTCATACACAACAACAATTATGTCCCCAGTATACTTGAATCTTCTCTTGACAAGGAGACATTGAACCTACAAAACAAATTCCCTTAGATAGGGATAAAAACACCCTTCAACTTAACTCAAACCTTCCCTCAAAGATAACCTCTAACCAATACTTAATAATCTTGGACCTGAACTCTTCCCTCAAACTCTGAACTTGGATTTGTACCCAAATGTCACCTTAGACCTACACCTTGCTCGCTACCTCAGACCTCAAACTTAGGTCGATTACTACCTCAGAAGAGAGAGTGTTGTATAGGATGGGGTACCTCCCCTCCTATATATAGTGGTTGAGTCGCTTAGGTTAGGGATGACCTCATAATTTGCTATTTTATTTCTTTTACAATGTTTCTAACATAGTCGACTTGTACAACTGCCACATTATTATTTTTATTTCACTTTTGTAATATTTCTTCATGTTTTTCTTAGGGTTAACTTGTCTTTTTCTTGTTTCTTGGGTGTCCCTCGGTCTTCTTGGTGGTCATTGTGTTCTTGTCATGGAGAATGGTGACAATAGTTGCTAATTTATAAAATATGGTTAATGATGTTCAAGGATTAATGATTTACTAAGATTAGTGGGTTGTGAGGTTAGTGGCTCGGGTGGTTAATGGGTTAGGGATAGGTGGACCTAGTTTTGAGAAGGGACCAATGTTGGATAAAAGTCCACATTTGTAAACATAGTCCAATATGAGTTAGGATTTTATGTGTGAGTGGGTTACTAGATAAGTGATTGTCAATAATATTTGTCATCAACCATGATAAAGTATGGTTAAGTATGGTTAATAAGGTCATTAGTGGTCAACCATGGTCAATGGTGTTTAATATGATCAATGAGGATGAAGGGTTGATACGTCAAGTACTATTAGAGAGCTATAGTTCCTAACACTCCTTTTCTTTTAGGACCATGTAAGACTGTAACCTATGTAGCATAATATTGAAATTGTTACATAATTTGAAATACCAAGAATTAAGAATTTTGTCAATATAATAATACTAAAGTGGGAGTAAATACTCTGCAAAAGGAAATAAAATAAAAGAGTACTCGGTTGGACCATACCATTATTTGAGACCTATCTCAAAAGAACCCTCTCACAATGTTGATTGTGTTAATATAACTCCTTGGTAACCCTTCAGGAAGATCCCATGCGCTCAGATCAAACTAACCCTTATGGACAACCTATCTCAACAACATCCTCTTGCGATGTCAATCGACGTGTTGGTCTACTTCCCTAGTAACCCTTCAAGTGGTCCTCATGATTCCATGATTCACAATAGAAACATGTTGTCCATGGAATATAACATGAATACCATAATACTAACAATCAATTCCCTCACATATACAATTGATGCAACCAAGAACCAACTTCAAAACAACATGACTACCATCAATAATAATAATAATAATAATAATAATAATAATAATAATAATCTAATTTTAAGGTCACGACCAAGCAAGACACCAAATCAGTGTATGAGACCCCCTTGTATGTGGGACAAGGGACTCCCTCCACCCATTCATTTGAGTGCTAAAGTCTACGGGGGCATACATACCCTACCCCCTTGGATTTGAACTTGTGACCTCTTCTAATTCTTGGACTAGTTTCATGCTACACACCAATGTTTGTGTCCCTAATCTCTTTCTTGAGATTGGGGATGTCATCTTTACCCTGGGTGTCTAGTTTCATATTGATGTCTACTAGTACGCACTTGTTAATATTATGAACACATAATATATATTATATAATATATACATATAAAATATAATATATAGCATATAATATAAAAAATATTTATAATATATAATTATTATATATTTTAACATAATATAAAATGCAAAAATATATTATACGATGTCAAACCTATATAACATATATATGGCCCACAGGGGTGTATACCGATTGGCAAGTGTCGTGTATATGGAAGGAAATTTGTATTGGAGGTCTCAAGTTTGATTCTCATCCTGACTAACATATGCGTGATTCATGTAGGCTACGTGGATGCACCTTGAGTTATAGTGGTAGCCGTCGTGTATCAACCCCATGTCATGCGAGTACGAGAATCGTGAGTTTCTGATTTCCCCAACAAAAAAAAAACATATATATGTTACACATATAACATAGTTAAAACTTGTGTGTAGTATTCGACCCCATTTGATTAAAAAAAAAAACTTGTAGCGACACATTTGGACCCACTACAAACTAAACCCTCGACCCTACAATCCCCTACCAAATGATCCATAGAGACAAACAAATACCCCACCCAACTTCCACATGACAAAGAGACAATGAAAAATACCCACCACAGAGACATATAGGCATGAAAAGAGACACAATGAACCCACCAAGGAGCCACAGAGAAATAGAGAGACAGATCATCCAACTAGACCAACAACGACTTCTAGATCAATAACTTTTTCTCACTCTATCCTTTTCAAATTTATGATTTTGAAGGACGCCATGGATTATAGAGGGTTAAATTTCTAGAGGGTTTAATATTTCTCATTTTGAAGTGTGCCATGGATTTAAATACCCTACATTCCATAATTCTAAAGGCATGCTTGGTATTTTGAGCCATATTGGTTGTGAAGTCTTTCTTTTCTTCCTCAAGTTGAAATAGGGTGACTATATTTTTAGCACCAACATAGTAGAACCCCAATGCCATTTTTCTTGGAGAATTTTTCTTATGTCGTCTCTTGTCTATAATTCAAAATCTAACCATCCTTTGGTTAGAATGTGATGATTTTGCATATAACCGAGTTTTATACTACACGCCCTCTCCATCCAATGATACAAGGTTTTTTTAAATACCATCATGCCATAAAACCTTTGGTAAGTACTATCTCACTCAATTGCAAGACTTCCCCCATGGTTACGTATTTACTTGGTACCAATTTAACCTTGTCTTATTTAATCCTCATGCATTTATTTATTTTAATTACAAATATAACCTTTGCATGAGGGTCTTTCTTCTCTCATAACCCTCCTTCTAACACTTTTAGACTAAGGGGATCAAATCCTAATATTTTTCCTTGGATATGGTTCTACCATAGGGCTCCTCCACCATCCTTTCCTTACACCAATTTATAGGTTCGATGGATTTCCTAATGTCATACACTCTCTCGGGGATTGAAATGACATTCTCTAATGTGTAATGAGAGTGGGGTTTTGCATACACCTCTTATAGATCCTATGAATTTCCTCCAACATATCCTGCATCTTATCTACCTTTACACCTATGTATTTCCATCAAATTGAGAGCTTCAAGAATTTTTCTATACAACTTAGTATGCTCCTCATATGCCTTCCCCTTATTTGACTTAACTTTGATTTGACTTTCTATTAAACTTGTAATGGTTAAAATGTTTAGTTTGTCTAATGTTACAATTGACTACCATTTTTTAGAACTGCTTTCATCCTAATAGGAATAGAGAAGGATGGGCTTATTATGTGTGGAGAATCTGTCCCTAGACTTGTCTCCATTCTTAGCCCCGATTCTGACCCTTTTGACTCTTTCCATTATGTTATTAATTACTCACTTGACCTGAAGATGGACTTCACTAACTCCTCCGCACCCTCCTCCAAATAATACGCAAGTACTCCTCCTACATGTCTCTTGAATTCCCATGTGTGTGTGTGTGTGTGTGTATGTGTATATATAGTCCCTTGGGGTTTCCATTTGATACTATAGTTGACGGTTACAACCATCCTCTATTTGAAAAACCAAGGAAGAGGAGGGAATTTTGTAGAGGGACTGGTAAGGAACTGATGTACTTGTTATCACATATAGTTGTCAAGGGAAGCATGTTGTCCAAATTCATGGCCTGCACAAGAAGCATCAAAACACAACATTCAAAGCAGTCCCGAAGTCCCAAATGGATCTCAGTCGTTAATATACGAGAAGGCACATGTCGCAAGATCCTTGGATTTAGAGGTTTTGTTTGGAGGCAAGCAAGGTTGAAATTTGAATTTTCTGATGGCCAAAGTCCTGAAGGGATTTCAGCCATTGATCGACGATAGCCACATGTCATCTGATCCATCACTACTGAGGATTTACTTGAAGGAAGATCCAAGGGACATGTGGCATAAATCCTTGAATTCTGGATAAAGGTCCGAAGTTAGTCTCGACCGTTTGATTCAAGAGGACACGTGTCAATAGATCTCCAAATCCAGGTAAAAGCACTGAAGGAAAACAAGGTTTGAGGTTTGAAAAGTCTGAAAGCCTAAAACACAAAATAGAACTCAGTCGTCGGTTCGAAAGGGGAAGATTTGATCCATTGATTTGAAAAGGGAAGATTTGAACCGTTGATCGTGAAGCCTCATCCAATATCACGAGGTAGAGGATCATGCTCAATTGCGGGGTCAAAAGAAGCTCGGGTTTTAAAAGATTGAGCATGTGGCCTCTCCCTGAGCATTAACTCTCGTTCAATCTCTTAGGAAAGGAAATTAATGAAAATAGAGTTGATGGTTGAAGCCTTGGCTCACTTCATAAATGGAAGGCATGGAAGGCCTGACAGTGGGGACTGAACTGTTAGCCCGTGGTACCCCTATGTGAATATTTTCCTGCAAAAACCATGTCAATCTAAGATCACGTCTGATAGAGGGGTGCACGTTCAGTCTGACAGAAGAACTCATAGACGTAATGCTTTGAATGTAGTGATCATATCACATTCCTGGTAGTGGTGAATTGTTCTGAGTATAAATAAGTAGTTTTGATATGTTGTTAAGTTCGTAAACTAGTTGAGCAGAGCTCCCAATTTTTAAATGCTTGTGATGCCAGAGTTGTTCTCTGGTTATGTAATCTATTTGAGACTTTCATGTTAATAGAAGTCAACTTCCTGTTTCTTTTCATTTTGTCTGTAAAAGATGTTTAAAACACTTGGGCATGGATGATCCATTCTAGGATCATTATACTGTTCTAATGGAGGTTTGATTATAGAAGTATCATGGTCAGTTTTGCTTAGTTACTGGTGTTTCTGTTCCTTCTCACACTGGATGGCTTAGGCATGGAAGATCCAGTTGAGTTGTTGCATTTGCAAGATGATGGAGGTTTGATCATTTTGTGGCTATAACTTTGTTTTCTGGACATGTTCCAGTGTATGAACTTGAGCTCAAGAATGCTCTTGAGTTTGGGTTTTTCTTCTCAGATTTGCTGGAAGACCTGATTCCCATAGAATTCTCTTTCACCTCCCTCATTAAGTCTTCCCTTTGCTCTCTCTTTAACTCAATTTAATGACTGAAGTTAATGTGGCCCTCATTTCCCTGTGAATTTTTTGTCCAGTTCTATGTTGAACATCATTCATTATTTTGAATTTTTTTCCATTGAAATCGATCCATATAAAACCAACATCCACCTAAACTCTGTTGGGTACTGGGCTTACCTTCTCTACAATCGAAGGGTGACTCTCAGTGCTAACATTTATAGCATCATTGTCGGGGAACAAATTGAATACATTTCCCTGGGTAAGAACGACAACAAGCTTCTAATTATGAAGGTGCATCAGATATCATAACCATTGAAGATTGTAGTTTTCACCTGGCGACTCCACAATCAAAGACTCCACTGGGGAGGACCCTGTTGACAAAAATATGTCCACACCGAAGGGGAAGACCAGGTATCAGTTTATGATATTTCTTCATGAAATCCTTTTTTTTTTATCAATTGATTTCTCTCTTTCCCTTTACATATAAAAAGGATTATCCTCTTCTTTGTCTATTCAAATGATAATATGCCTTCCTTTATCTATCCATCCTTGGAAGAAGAAACCATGCCCTCTTCTTGTGTTGTAGATACTGATCTCGTGTCTTCACCTCTTCCTGTTCATAAAAGTGAAATCTATATTGCATCTCATCTTGAAATTGATCACCCTTGTAGCCCTGAGGAGGTTGAAAATAATTCATAGTCTTCTCAAATCTCGTTACCCTCTATTATTCCTGCTGATCCTTTCCATCAACTCATTAATCCTCATGATCATCCCACTGATTTTCAATTTAAAATCAGAAATAAGCTGTTTAAACCTTTAAGGTTGCCACATGACCTTCATCCTTATCCTTGATATTCCTTTGAGTATCTTCCTCGGTTTTCTGGAGAGGATCATATTACCGTTGAGAGGAATTTGGAGGCATTTGAGAGCTTTGTTGATCAGTTTGATATTGTTCATGATGATGTTTCCATGAGGTTGTTATCACAATCCTTGTCTCGAGATGTTGTTGTGTGGATTAGATGTCTGGAAGCCGGTTCTATTGGCTCCTGGACCGAGCTATGCCATGCATTTTTAAAGTGTTGGGGTGAGAACAATTCCCTTTATCAATACTAGTTTGAATTTGATTCCTTAAGGAGAGGGGAAGAGGAAGCCTTGGATGTCTTTCACATGAGGTTTTACAATGTTTATCATAGTATGCCTATGGATATTAGACCCACAGAGACTGCTGCCATGGTGTACTATGTCATGGCTCAGCATCTAAAGTTGGTCCTTCTCCTGAGAGGGAGGAAATATTCATCGTTAAGACACTTGTTTGAAGATGCTGGAGAAGTCGAAGAGAACATCAGGGCTAGCAAGGAGGTTCATATGCAAGCATATCTTGAAAAATTGCATGTGCCTAAGGAAGAAGACTGCCAACATGTTTCAGATTTTGAACAAGAAGATAGTGATTATAAATCAGAGCTGGAACGACAACAAGGAAAAGAGATTGCAACTGTTGATGATCGATAGTTGTTTTCGAAGGAACAGGGAGGTTTTTTATTTGCAAGCAGAGAGGCATTTACAAAGGAGCATTTTGGTCTTCTAAAGTAGCCATGATTTTGTCACACGATTCGTGATCCTATGGCTATATACATCAAATCGTATGTTTTATATTTTGAGGATTTCCAAGAGCATACAACGTAGCATTTTCCTTTATACATTGAGGAAAAACATTGTGTGGAAATCTGCCATTCCGTGCCTACAGAAGACAAAGGGAAGAGCTTTCCCATGTTTCTTGTTTATGATGATTATGATTCTGATGCTTGGGAGAGTGATGAAGAAGAAGAGGGAGAACCAAATGTGTAGTTCATATCCTACCTAGATCCTGCAAATGAGAAACCATCACCTATGATCAGTCAACCTGCATTAGCCATTCGCTCACCTGTGCTTGCCAAAGACATTCATCCATGTGTGAGCAACTGTAAGACAGAACATGTTTTCTGTCACCAGCCCAGTGGGGTTTGTCATTTTCTCTATGAACTTGTAAGGAAGCACATGGATTTTCATTTCCTTCATGTCTTGGAGCCACTTAACTTTATCCTGACTTCATCATTGGGAGGAGAGCTGAAAAGCGTAATCATTTTGCTGTCATAGTTGCATTGTTTTTATTTGATCAGTGACAGAGTAAACAAGTTTTTAGCTAGGGAGTTGCTTGAATGGCTATGTTGGAAGTTTGCTTTCACCTAGCACTTTGTAAAAATCAATTAGTATAGGAATGTACATAAATAAGCTCCTCCTAGAGCCCATGTATTTTTATTTCATTTTTAGGATAGTGTGCTTGTCAGCCTCTAATCCTTAGCATGATGTTTTTTGAGCATGACTCCATAGCCCAATGCATAATGTAATTGGAACTGCTTGTTCTTGGTAGCTTGCAGGGAGCATGCCATCCCCTGTGGAGCCAAATGTTATCACATATAGTTCTCAAGGGAAATAGGTTGTCCAAATTCGCGGCCTGCACAAGAATCATCAAAACACAATGTTCAGAGCACTCCCAAAGCCTCGAATGGATCTCAACCAACAATATGCGAGAATCCATGCGTCGCCATATCCTTGGCTTCATAGGTTTTTTTTGGAGGTAGACGAGGTTGAAGTTTGACTTTTATGATGGCCGAAGTGATCCAGATTATTTTCGACATGAAATGAGATCGGAGATATAATAAAGAAATGCATAGAGATATCGCATATATTCAATAATATAATAGAAATATATCAGAGATGCAACCATAAACACAGATATATAGTAATACATGATTTCTAATAATGAAATAAATGTACAGAGACTGTAAAATATAGAGTGAAAGACTTGATAGAATGGTGGCAGCTTATCTCTGAGAAGAGATGTGACGGATACTCACATTCACAAGAAGATGATTGAAATGAGGCTCTGAAGGCCTCTTTACAATAAATAGGAATTCCGAAAACCCTAGACATCCAAAAACCTAACCCTAGGAGATGAAGCACCAAAAGTCATGTCGGCTCCGTTTGGGTAAGTTAGTACATCAACTTCTTGGGGTCGTAACTTTTGCATACAATCTCCGTTTTAGGCGTATGATAGCTCGTTGGAAAGGTATCATTGAGGAGATTCATTTTGGGGGCTCAATAATGCCTTCAGATATCACTGAGAACTTATATCATGAAAAATCTTCATTTAGGCCCTCAAAATGACCCAAGAAGTTAAAACTTGCTAAAAATAGTAAATTGCCAAACTTGCTAGAAAATTGTTTTGAGCTAGTTGGAAAAGGTGGGTGGCCACCGATATCCACCTAGATCAATCCTCCCTCCTTAGGAAGAAATGGTCTTCATTGCATTGATTTCCCAGGGGAGAGGGAAAAGCATTTGCTAGATCTGCATCTTAGTGAGCTGCTTGTCTTGCTGGAGACGTCGCGCTGCTTAGTTTGTGGAAGTTTGTCATGAACCTGTTGAACTTGAGGTTGTTCAACAAGTCGAGCTACATGAGAGGAAGGTGTGTGGAAGGAATCTTTGTGCTTTTCTGCAACCTTGTCAACTTGCTTCTGTTGGATAGAAGGTGCAGGGGGCGAGTCTATAGTGGTTTCAGTGTCCTTCTATTCCTTCAGGATCTGTTGGTTCTTTTGGTTGAATTGTTGCGGTCGTGACAATAGTAGTCGGGTCTGTGTCAATGATTTGTCCTTTACCTATATTTTCAGAATTAGATTCTGAATCAGGGTTCGGCTCCTTGTCTTTGATCTCAGCCACCAATGACTATTTTGAGTGACATTCATCGGTGTTGTGCTAGGGGATTTTGTGGAAATCGCACCATTTTTCGGTGTCCTTCTTTGTCTTCTCGTGACCATTCCTTTAATGTGGCTGGGACTGGTTTTCGGGAGACTATTTTTTAGGGACGTCTTTGTCATACTTTGGTTGTTGCGAATTTGCAGAACCAAAATCTTGTTTGTTCTGGAGCTTAAATTTCTGCTTGATTTTAACAGCATATCGATAGGCAGTACCCAGTGATGAGATGTCCAGAAAATCCATTTCAGTTTGGATGTATCCATGTAGAGCCCCACAGTATTTCAGAACCAAATGTCGTTCAGAGTGTTGGATACCCAGCTTGGTGCACAAGGTATGGAAGGTATTGGTGAACTTCAAAACTTCTTGGCCCCTCTCTTGTCGTAGTGTGGTCCATCTCATGTACTGGTCCTCATAGTTGCCAATAGGGTAATATTGTTCCTTTACCACATCCACAAAAAAATTGCAAGTGGGATCGACCCCATATGTTTCAAACTCCTCTATGGAAACTTGCTCCCAATAAGTTTACCACCAATGTTTGACATGGGGGAGATCTTTAAGGAGTGTGAAGGTGATCTTTTCTTTATCGAAAAAATTGTGAACAAAGAAATAACCTTCTAGCAGATTTAACCATTTGTCTAGGGCTTCTACATCTATCTGTCCTTCAAATACAGGAATATCAAAATTAACTTGTACCTTGAAAGGAGAGGTTCCTCCAAAGTGGCCGCTTGATGAAGATGTGCCTGTTTCTCTCAGTAGGCGTTGAAGGATGTGGGAAAAATTCTCCATCGTTTCGTCCCTCTGTCGCGTGAGAGCTTGCTCAAGCAACAGACTGATAAGATCGTTTGCTTCGTCATTTTATTTTCTTCTGCCATTGAGGGTTTATTGGGTGTGCGAGAGAGATTGTCCTCAAGAGAGACAAGCTCAAGACCCAACTTGCTATACTCAGACCTCGTCGGGGACATGCACTGAAAAAATGACCAAGAACAACCTGCTTTGATACCACTGATACGGATTATTTTCGACACGAAATGAGATCGGAGATATAATAAAGAAATGCATAGAGATATTGCAGATATTCAATAATATAACATAAATATATCAGAGATGCAACCATAAACATAGATACACACCAATACACAATTTCTATTAATGAAATAAATGTATAGAGACTATAAAATACAGAGTGAAAGACTCGATAGAATGGTGGCAGCTTATCTCTGAGAAGAGATGTGATGGCTACTCGCATTCGCAAGAAGATTATTACAATGGGGATCTGAAGTCATTTTTACAATAAATAGGAATACCCAAAACCGTAGACATCCAAAAACCTAACCCTAGGAGATGAAGCGCCAAAAGTCATGTGGGCCCCATTTGGGTAAGTTAGTACATCAACTTCCCGAGGTCGTAACTTTTGCATACGATCTCCATTTTAGGCGTATGATAGCTCGTTGCAAAGGTATAGTCAAGGAGATTAATTTTGGGGGCTCAATCAAGTAGTTGGATATAGTTCAAAACCTCGATCTAGAAAAACCTTCATTTAGGCCCTCAAAATGGCCCTGGAAGTAAATTGCCAAAATTGCCAGAAAATTGTTTTGAGTCAGCTAGAAAAGGTGGGTGGCCACCGATATCCACATAGATCATGAAGTCTTGAAGGGATTTCAGCCATCGATCTTCGATAGCCAAGTGTCATCTGATCTAGCGCTGCAGAGGATTTACTTGAAGGAGGATCCAAGGGACATGTGGCATAAATCCATGAATTCCAGATAAAGGTCAGAAGTTAGTCTCAGTCGTTCAATTCAAGAGGAAACACGTCAATAGATTGCCAGCTCTAGGTGAAAGAACTGAAGTAAAATGAGGTTTGAGGTTTGAAAAGTCTGAAGCCTGAATCATGAAACAGATCTCAATCGTTGATTCGAAAGGGGAAGATCTGATCCATTCATCTAGAAAGGCCAGATTTGAGCCGATGATCATGAAGCCTCATCCAATATCACGAGGTCGATGATCACACTCAATTGCGGGGTCAGAAGAAGCTCGAGTTTTAAAATATTGAGCAAGTGGCAGCTCCCTGAGAATTAAATCTCGTTCAATCTCTGAGGAAAGGAAATTAATGAAAATAGAGCTGATGGTTGAAGCCTCGGTGTTGGCATGTTTTACAGGCAACGTATTCTTGTGATTGATGGAAATTACAACAATGACGATGGCTTAAGTATAGGAAGAATGTGCCAGGTGGGCACCAGAAGTATTTTGGGAAGACGCAACAGAGGAAGCTCGATAAGATTAGAAGAGATAGTGCAGAGTATGCATGTTTTTCATTGATGGAAAAGATAACGACCAACAGTGCAGGGATAGTGGCATGGAAATGGAAAGTTCAACAAGTGATCGTTAGATCCCATTTAGAAGCATAAACTCCAGGATTCAAGGAAGCAACTCATGACAAAAACTCGCGAAATGCGAAACCACGACTTAATCTCCATTTCGGAGTTTCGGATACCAAGAGTTGGAGGTGTCAAGGAAACTCATGACAAGAATGATGAAATAGTGAATTGTGAAACCACAACATTTCGGAGTTTTGGATACCAGGAGTTGGAGGAGTCAAGGAAGAAACTGCAAGATACCAGATATATAAAATATGCAGAACAGGAACGAAATGCTAGAAATAACAGAATAACAGTAAAATATCCAGCATAATCTTCACAATACACAGAAATGATATACGAAATAGCAACATAAATAGCACTTGAACAGAAA
>SNQJ01S0148597.1:6427-22440 GCA_010110895.2 Picea sitchensis | reverse complement strand
TTTTCCTTTGGTCTAGGAACCACATCCCAGACATTATTCTGCATAATGGACTAGTATTCCTCGGCCATGGCATCTTTCCATACTTGATTTTTTGCAGCCTCCTCATAACTGGAAGGTTATGCATCCATTATGTCACACAAGCATACCACGTAGTTGGAATACAGCTTCGACTTCTTACTTTCCCTGAAGGATTTCACTGGGGCACAAATTCTTTTTGCATCTCTGATAAGCTCTTGTGCCCAAGCTAGTCTTCTCTTGTGGGAAGGTATCTCGACTCATTTCTGAGGTTCTACCATGTCACGATCCTCTGGTTCAACTACCTCTGGAACTTTAGGAACTTCATTCTCTTCTTCATGTGCCTCTTCTACATGGATCTGTTTAGATTTACTGAATGTTGCATTCTCATCGAAGGTTACATCTCAGTTGATCTTCACTTTTCGGTGACCGGGAATGTATATCTTGTAACCCTTCGATGTGTCATTGTAACCAACAAATATGCCCTTCCGTCCAGCAGGGTCCAACTTTGTCCCCTTTTCCTTGGGGACGTGAACAAATACAAGGCAGCCAAATATTATGAAATGTTTGACTTCTGGCTTCTCTCCTGAAAACATTTCCTCGAGTATCTTGTTTTCAAGCACCTTATGGGGACTTTTATTTTGCACATACACTACCGTCTTCGCTTCTTCTACCCACAAATGCATACGAAGATCTTGATCATGGATCATGGCCTTTACTGCTTCCATGATTGTTTGGTTCTTCCTTTCAACTATTCCATTCTGCTGAGGGTTATAGGGAGTAGAAAGCTCCCTCTTGATCCCAACTTCCTTGCAATAGTCCTTGAATTCTTCTGAGGTGAATTCACCCCCATTGTCTAATTGCAAGGTCTTTATCTTCCGCTCTATGAAGTTTTCTACTAAAGCCTTGAACTCTTTGAATTTGCCAAAAATTTCATTCTTTGCTTTTAACAAATAAATCCAAGTTTTACGTGAGTAATCATCAATGAAATATATATAATATACATAACCACTTAGTGAAGTTGTCGGCATTGATCTACATACGTCTGAATGCACAATGTCCAAAACTCCTTTGGCTCTACTATCGCTATTGGGAAAGGAGTGCTTCACGTTCTTTCCTTGTGCACATCCTTTGCACACACCATCTGGTTCTCTTTGGATTTCTGGAAGACTTGTCACCATTTTGCTCACAACCGGAAGAACTTTGTAGTGTAGGTGAGCAAATCTCCTATGCCATAGTTCACTGGGATTCACAACATCATGAACCATTGCGAACTCTAAATGTCCTTTTAATTTGTAGAGTCCTCCTTCAACTCCAATCACTACTGCATCAGCAAGGGTCTTCCCTCTAGGCCACATAAGAACTTGACCATAAATAAATGCTACTCTAAATCCTTTCTTGTCCAATGCTGAAATTGAGAGAAGATTCTTTTTTAAACTTAGAACATAGAGAACTTCCTTCATCTTCATTGGCTTGCCTAAGATTAACTTGTAGGAAGCTTCTCCAACACCTTTGATTGGATACTGATAGTCATCACCCAATTTCACCTTGTGAGGTGAATCTTTATGAATAAGTTTAGAAAAGGAGTCTTCATAGCCTGTCATGTGCTTGGAAGCACCACTTTCTATCAACCAAGTGTCACCTCCATGAGTAACAGTACCTATGAGGGTTGAGATAAGAACATAATCCTCATCACTTGATTCATCTTGCTTTGCAACCTTCTTGGGAGGCTCATCATCTTCAGTTGTGTGAGCTTGATGCCTCTTACTTCCTTTCTTATTCTTAATTTCCATAATGAGGGGGCAATCCCTAACAAAGTGTCCAATTCCTGACAACAGTAACATATGATCTTTGAGTTGTCTCTTTGACCCATCTTAAACTTCTTAGGTAAAGAATGCTCCTTCTTGTTTTTTCTTTTCCTGGTGTGGACGGCTAGGGCTTGATCATCATCTGCCATCCTTTCTTCTCTTCCAGTTGTCCTAGCTTCTTCCTGGTTACAATCTTCCCAAAGCCTACTGAACTTGGGAAGCTTCTTTCTTGAACAAATTCCTTGGATGAATGCATCCCATGACCTTGGGAGGCCATTCAAGGTAGTCATCACCATCTCTTCTCCTTCTATTGAGTCACCAATGGCTTCTATCTACTCCTTGATTTGATTCACTCTTGAGAAGTAGGAGTGAACGGTTTCTGAGTTCTGCATTTTCACATTCTTCAACTGAGATCTCAAAGTCATTATTCGATTTATGTTGCTTCCCTCAAACAGACGAGTTAAGGTGTCCGTCATTTGTTTTGGAGAAGATAATGATGATATATGATGGACAAGGTGGTCCTTAATGGAGTCTGCAATAATCCTTTTTGCCTTAGCTTCATCTCCTTGAGGTTCTTGAGCCTCTTCTATAATGAACTTATCCAGTTCATGTTCTTCAAGAAGGAGGGTTACTATGTACTTCCAGGCCCTAAAGTTATCAGCTCCATCTAGCTTTTCATTGTTCTTTGTTTCGGTAGTCATCCTACCTTCTGATGGTCTTGGTTTGTTCGGCAACTGTCTCTAGATTGAAAACGGCTCCCTTTTAGGTTTCTAGATCTACAACTGGCTTCTATTCAGGCCTGCTCTGATACCATGTTGAAATTTTAAATTTTCTAGTTACACAATTACAATTACTTAATCTAATAGCAACTGTAGTAGGATCACTGAAAGATAGACAATCACAGATACAATAGAACACAAAGATTATCCTGGGAAACCCTCATGGGGGACAAAACCCAGCAACCAAAATCCTCAATATAGATTCCTTCAACCAATACAATGATGCGCTATAGCTCTCCAAGAAAGACCAAGACCAAAACACCAAAAGAACCAGTCTCCAAGACTTGTGCGTTGGACCTTCTTATGCGCTCCAAGATGCACAAGAGAAACGTGTGAGTGTGTGTCCAAATGAGAGGAACCTATCCTCTATTTATACACAACAGTGTCTCTTGAAGAGACACGACTCTTGACCTAACTAACCCATAATAAGTAAAATACCAATAATATAATAATTTATGTTGAGCAGACTTGTACAATATAATTATATTAACCTTTTAAAGGTTTGACTAAAACAAATATACAAGAATATATTTCGTAGTTACACCAAAAATATTAACAACCACCACAAGTCATTAGCTATGTACATATCTCACGAGGACTAAATTCCTCAAGACTGTAGACACCAAATAAGCCAATTACTTATTTTTAGTGGGGATGATACTTGAAGTGAAGGAGGCATTGGAATCCATTGTTGTTAACATTGCTTGTCTAGGTGGGGAGGGTTCAAGATAAATGAGGGGAAGAGTGTGAATAAAAGGACACTGAATGATGATTGGTGGGGAGATTGCAAGTACTTAGTGACATTTATTGCCTTTATTGTAGAGGTCATTCAATATGCAAACACAAATTATCCTCATCTTGGAGAGATTTATGAGATTTTTGATAGCATGTTAAGCCAAATAAGGGCTTCTATTTGTTAGAGGGACCCTTCAATAGATTTCTTCACACAACAAATTCAATCAATCATCCAAAGGAGGTGGGAATCCTATGAACAAAACACTACACATGGCTATGTATGCACTCAAACCTAACCGATATGGTGAGAGGCCTAGGAGAGTGCAACCCATTGATGATGAGAAGGTGAAGCAAGGGTTCAAAGTTGTTGCAACAAAGATGTTCAAAGCTTATGAGGGCAACACGCTTTGCTAGTAATTACTTCCATTTGCAAAACTCAATGGCCCCTACAACACATTGGAGGTGAGGTAGGATGAACTTAGGAGGGTGCAGAGTTGTAACCAGAATTGTTAGGATCTCATTGAACATCTTTAAGTAGCAAGTGGAGTCTGACAATAACAATGATGGTGGCATGTACGATGATGCCAACAAGCTATTGCAACAAATGGAGGAAAAAGATCAAGCCTTTGTTTTTTATTACTTAAGAACGATTAATGGTTTATTACTTTTTTTATATAATGTGTGAGGATTTGATCATTAATGTATCTAATGACTATCTAAACAAAGATTTTTGTCCTTTAAAATTTTTATCTCATGTCAAATTGTCACATATGGATGGATCATTGTATGATGTATCATGTATATATGTAGTAATTCATCTATTTGAGTTAAAGAAAGCATAATTGGACGTTGCATTACATTCAATGGCCCCTATAACACATTGAAGGTAACGTAGGATGAACTTAGGAGGGAGCCAAGTTGTAACAAGAATTGTTAGGATCTCATTGAACATCTTTGAGTAGCAAGTGGAGTCTGACAATGACAATGATGGTGGCATGTATGATGATGCCAACAAATTATTGCAACAAATGGAGAAAAAAGATCAAGCCTTTGTTTTTTATTACTTAAGAACGATTAATGGTTTATTATTTTTTAATATAATGTGTGAGCATTTGATCATTAATGTATCTAATAACTATCTAAACAAAGACTTTTGTCCTTTAAAATTTGTATCTCATGTCAAATTGTCACATATGGATGGATCATTGTATGATGTATCATGTATCATCTATAGATGTAGTAATTCATCTATTTGAGTTAAAAAAACCATATTTGGATGTAGCATTACGTTTATTTATGACTAATGCCAATTTGTTGATAATAAAAATACTACTTTTTAATATATTTTATTTTTTCCTATATTCATAAGGATTGCTTATGTACCGTACCTTACCATCTATTATGGCATCCCCTCAAATTAGGGGGTCTCTCTGATTGTCCAAGAATCTTGTTCTCCCGCAACAAAACATAGAAAATATTGAAAGGCGTGTAAATAAAATAGCACATGAGCAATAATGTTCGACTACTCTATCATTCAAATAAATCATAAGGTAGAAGTAGCGTACAATGTGCCTTCATATGCAGTGGATAAAACCAATATCACTCTATTACAATTGTAATTAAGGAGGATTACAAGCACATAAGAAGAGTCATATAAGAATATTGATCTAAGTTGCACATGTGACATAGAAAAGCATGATAAATAAACTTGAGACATGCCAACATGACAAGATTGAGAATGTATGACAAAAATAGGAAAACAGTATTGTCTAGTTCATTTTAGGTCTTCCTAGGTATAATGTAAATAATTGCATGCTTATAATCACAAGATTAACAAAGATAACATGCTCCAACAAGATATGCCTAGTAGTAATGATTCCTATGAAGGTATATAACCACTATTTTTTTGTTCATATAGGTTATCACTTGTCAATAAATGTTGATCTAAGAGCAACCACTGGTATTCAACTCACAACCTTACACACATTGAAAGGCACCCATCCTTGACACCGACCTCCTCCAACTAGGTTGCTCTCGGTCCCTAATTCCTCTTACAAGATCAAGAGGTAGCAACACTCCTAGCAGCCACTATTGATAGGCAAGGTCAAGAGGCAACGTGTCAACCAAAATAGTAGTTGATGCAAATAACACAACATGCACCAAGTTCTAGGGCCCATGTGCACACTTTGCAACCTATGCCCATACCAATAATGTCAATCATCACCAAGACCATTATGGAAGCCCAATCAATTCTACAAATAGCACACGATGCACCAAGAAGACAAACATGGACACCATAAATAGTTAGGAAATCAAACTACATTCAACAATTAAATCTTGATCTTGTATTTGAAATGCACTCGTGTATACAATGTTCTAACTTGTATATGAAGCATAGCATAGAGCAGACTAGTTAGTCATATTTTCTCTCTCACAACCTTTCACAAAGCATTATACAAAACACTTACATAGTAATACAATCATTATAACATTCTAAATTGCTTTTTGTGCATCTTCTTCATTCTTTGACTTCAATTTAATTCAAGCTTTTGCACCCATAACTTAATCAATCCAATTATTTTAAGTTGTCCTATCATTTGCATCCTATAATCGAATCAAATACGATCCCAAATCCATAGGAAAAGTTCATTAGTGATCTTCAATCGAATGGTTGTGAGCCTATCCTCCAACAAAATTGTTGAGATTCACAAGCGATAGCAAGAGAATCTAATGAAACCAAAACAAACCCAAGCACAAAAGAGCACACTAGAGAGAAGAACCCAAGCATAAGAGAGCACAATACATATGGTCCCTATAGGCTAATCACTTTATCAATGAATGAATGAATCATTTGAGTGTATAATAAAAAGGAGAGTTGGTGTATATATACACAACTCAAGGGGAGGGGTACTTTCCCCCAAGCGGGGTTATGAGCTCACATGTACATGTTGGCCCTAGCCATAATTAAAAATGTTTCAATATGGATCAATCGTAACCAATAGTAAAGATTACGCACTATCTTCAACACATCCCCTTAAGTTGGATAAGTGCCATAGAGAGAAAACATTACATAACATCCCCACTTGATATATTGAATGGTGCCTTGAAAGTCAGAAAATAGAGTGGTGAGATCCTTTTGAGGAAGACTCAACTGTTCAAGAGTAATACTCATCCAAGCAAGGTACTCCCTAGCGAGAACAACACTAGCATACTTAACTTCCATGGAGAAGACCCATAGCCTGTTGCTTTTTGGAACACCAAGAAATTCGTCCTAAACCAAGAGTAAATAAGTATCTTGAAGTGGATCAACACCTACCAAGATCACAAGCCCTGTCATCATCAGAGAAACCCCAAAGAAGGGTGGAAGTGTCCACTGAATAATGGATGCACATGTGAGTGGCACATTTGAGATAACACAAAATACATTTGGCCACCTACCAATGACTCTCATGAGGCTCGTGCATATATCTAGTGCACTTACTAAAAACAAAGGCTATGTTTGGTCGAGTATGAGTAAGGTAGAGAAGACTACCCACCAAAGATCGATAGACTCCAGCATCAAATAAGGGAGAAGGACGATCAGCCTAAAATATCATCCTAGAAGCAAAAGAGGTGCAAGCAAGCTTACAATTCTCTATATTGAAGCATCGCAAAAGATCTTGTCCTATTGATGATTGGAGAGCGATATCCCTTAGGACTGAATGATCTAGAGGCCTAGAAAGTAGTGGAGCAAACCTAAATCAATCATCTCAAAAGAGTTCTCAAGTCGTAGCTATAGTTCCTTAATCTAGGAAGGCAAGTTGCCAATTAGGATCAAGTCATCAACATATAGTACAAAAATGAGGATTTCACCATCCTAATGGAAAATATACATGTTAGGCGCAACCTCACAATGAGAGAATCCACAATTGAGAAAGAAGTTATGTAACTTCGAATACCAAGTGTTAAGTGTTTGTTGTGGTCCATATAGAGACTTCTTAAGTTTGCAAACCAATGGTGAAGACCCATCTTGAACAAATCCTAGTGGTCATTGCATACAAATTTCTTCTTGAAGATATCCATGAAGAAATGCACCTTTGACATCCATTTGATGAGCCTCCCATCTCTACGAAGAAGCTATATATAGTATCATTCCACTGAAGTCCATCCTAGCAAGCGGAGCAAGGGTCTCAATGTAGTCAACACCTTCCTTTTGTGAGAACCCATTAGCAACAAACCTTGCTTTATGCTTTTCAATCTCTCCATCAACACGATACTTGGTCTTGTAAACCCATTTATAACCAACAATATTTTTACCCTTGGGTAAGGGGACCAACTCTCAAATCTGAATTTTTATCAAGGCCTCATACTCAATAGACATAGCTACCTCCCATTCAAAGCAATCTTTTCCTTGATTAGAAGTGGAGTAACCACTCTCAATGTCGACTTTGGTGAGAAAGGCCCATGGTGGAAGAGGCTTTTGATGATGACACATTTCACTTTTTGGTGGAAGAAAATTGACAAAGTCCAAAGAGTGGATAGCACCTACTTGAGCATAGGTCTTAAGTTGACCTATTAAAAAGGAGTCGGTGAAAAGGAACCAAATGGGAGATCTTCTTCAACATTATTGATTTGCTTAGCTACTCGAAAAGGAGTGTTGGAGGGTTTGATCAATATAAAATAAAAGAATTTTGTAGGGTAAGATATGGACAATTTAATGAGATTATCGTCGTTAATCTCTATCTACCCAGTTAGTAGAGATAGTGCTTGAGGAAACACTCATAGAATTAAAAGAAGACACATCATCAAAGTGTTAGAGGAGAGAGATCCATTGAAACTTCCTAAGAATCATCTATAGATGAATCATTGATAAGAAGCAATGGAAAAGATCTTGGTGGACTGTGAATAAGAACTTCATCAAAGACAGCATCTTTACATTCAATCACCTTATGAGTCAAAGGGTTATATAAACAATATGCCTAGGAAATTTCATTGTAACCCACCATAATGCAATTGTGATTTTTAGGCTCCAATTTGTTTTGCTTCTCCCCAGTGATATGGACCCATGCACTTGATCCAAAAATTCTAAAATCTAACTGAGGGTTTGGTGCCATACCATTTCTCATAGGCAATCATACCTTAAACAACAGAAGTAGTTATTTAGTGGATCAAAACATCAAGAAAATTCAAATATGAATGCATCTCCATCCCCCTTAACAACTTACTACATAAAATAAACCATTTAACAGAAGTAGTTATCTAGTTGATGATGCAGGTTGCACAAACCATTGCTTCCCCCATAATTTAGGCTCCATTTGTGTATATTGAAGCATACATCAAGCCATTTCCAAAATAGCTCTATTATTTTGGTTAGCTTCTTCATCTTCCTATGGAAAAGTCCTTTGCCAAGAGGTGCCATGAGATTTGAGAAATGTTTGGAAACCACTGCTAGTATATTCTTCTCCACAATTAGTGTTGAGATACTTTATGTTTTTCTTAGTTTGATTGTCCGCTAATAATTTAAATTCCTGGAATTTCCCAAAACTTCATCCTTGGATTGTATGGTGTATATCTACAGGTCATCAACCATTTGTAGATGACTCACATGTCACAAGGACCCAAAGTTTGTATTCCCAAACATTGATGCCACAACATACTAGCATCATTAACATTAGCTACCATGGCAATAAATCTTTTAAGTTTTGAGGAAGGAGTATTCCCCAACTTGTAATATGACTAAATTCATCACAATAACATGTTGACCTTTCAACCTGCACTTCAAAAGTTATCCAAGTTCAAGAGCAAATGAAAGTAAAAGACAACCCAAGGACACCACCCACTATCACCTCAGTGACAGTCCTCCACTCTTTAGGTTGGTACTTTTCTAACCATGGGTAAAACCCTAGAATAAGACCATAAATCTATCATATAAATGCATATCTACAAACCAGAATTATGGAATATAATGTTTTTGGATTTTTATAAGTTGTTATGGTGGATTCTGAGAAGATCAATACCTTATCTTAGGGTTGTGGAGTCTAGGAAACCATTGGTACTTTTGTAATGTCCCCACTTTTGGACATTATCCCATTACAGAGTGTTATGACAACCAGAGTAGCCAGATATGGGTGACAGCAAGTTCAGGAGGTATTGAGGGGTTTTATTGGGCCTGACTTGCATCGCTCATCATATTTCATCATCAGGATCCATTCGGCACAACTTGGCTTTGGTTTCGTTGCATTCCGACGATTTCCGTAATTTTGAGTTATTATGGGTTATATTTTAATTAAATTCACTAAGAAGGTCGTATTGGGCATAATACTTGGAGAAACCTCTTAGTGCAAAAGCTCATCGGAATCGGGAGGAAGAATACTACAGGATAGGATGATGAGAAGTGACTTTCAATGGCTAGAGAAGCCATAAGGAGGGATAAATCACATTTTAGAGGTAAAATGGTTAATTAATCAATTAAACTGATTTAATTAATTATTAATAAAATAAAATAAAAGTCACTTGGAGAGAAAAGGTGAATTGGGGTATAAAAGAAAGATAGGGGCCTCTATTCTCTCATTATGTTGATTATCAATGTGATATCTGGCTTCTTGCTAGTGAGCCCATGCACTTGGGGGTTTTGAGGGTTTTGACTGAACAAACCCTAGAGATTAGCTCAGTGGTGAAAGATTCCACCCAACCTGGTCCAAGCTTGGTCACAAAGGTGAAAGATTCTTCCCTCGCCATTCTACATCAGTTCTATCTCAATTACATGTGGTTTCTACAGCAGTTACAGGTTCAAAAAGAGGTAGTGTGCAACTTTAGGGGGTTTCCAGCAAGAGGGCGCACCATCTTAAGGAGAATAGTTTGATCTAGGACAAGGAGAAGGATTTTGAGCAAAAGGACTTATGGGTATTCTTTGTATGGCCTAGGGCGCCTTTTCCAGCCTATTCTAGAGGAGTTTTCTCTATCATATTATTTATTAGAGCTTGGGACGAGTCTACAGGAGGAGGGCGCATGGTAGAAAGGGGATCTTTTCATCTGAGGAGTCTAAACACCTCCGATCAACAGGAAACTCAGCCAAGGGGTTTCTAGTGGCATGATCTGCAGTTTGGTATCTTTCTTAGAGGATTTGGAGGCCATCTTCAGAGAGACGGAATTCTTGGTCTTCTACAGCCAAGAGGGGCGCATTATGCATAGAGAGGATACCATTATGCATAGAGAAGATACCACATGACAACTAGGGATTGAGTTGAATCATCTGGGTTTTTGTCTACAGTTTGGAGAGGCTTTTGGAAGCCTGGATCTTCATCTATCTTGTATCTTGGAGGCTTTTATCAGCCATACACCCTATTCTCTTATATGTATTCCAGATCTGCTCCATTTTGCATGAGGTCAGAAATATATTATTAATAAAACAGATCTGAGGTAGTTGTGCTATTCACTTGAGTTGTTTCTATTGTATCTTGTTGTGTATATGTTGTTGGCTACATTGTTATCTTTACTTGCTGCAAACACACAATAAAGCCACCATCATAATCCCCAACGCAACTCAAGAGACTAAAATCAGCAAAGTGTTTGACGAAACACCACAACCAGAAAACAAATAAAACTCAATAAAAACCCAATGTTCCAATCAGATCTGGTTGGGAACATTACAACTTTAAAACACATGAAAAAGAACATGATAAACCCCCTAGGAGCAGATATTATCAGTCATAACAGATCTGGTATATTAATAACAGTCAAGTGAAACATACACAAGAAACACAATGACACATCCATTAACTCATCACAACCACATGTTGTCAAAGATGAAATCTGAGAGAAGAAACAGACATATTTATTGCATGAACAGATCCTTAGTACATCATGAAACAGGTTTGACAAGAAAAGATAGAAGAGGGCTGGTGAAACCACCCTTGAAACCCTCTTTTAGACAATAAACAGCCTATATATCAACAATGCACAGTCCTCTTGCCAAAAGATATGATAGCAAATTGTTAAATTTAGAGCTGCTATTAAGTTCTTTTCAATTTACTAGACAATAATAGCATAAGCAGGATCATTAAAAGATACACAATCACAAGGTACACAACATTTATCCTGGGAAACCCTCATGGGGGAGAAAACCCAGCAAAAACTTCCTTAATATAGATTGCCAATACAATGTCAAGATAAAAGACCAAACACAAGAGAATATCCAACACTGAGCAATGTGCCTCTCTCTCTTCTTCTTCCGGCAACTGCAGCTTCCTTCAAACTTGCGCACTAGATGAGTGACTTGAGTGAGTGAGAGAATAAAACATCATCCTCTCTTATTTATACTAGCCGATAGGTGCTAGGGTTCTGTCTCTTCACCAAGCTGGGCCGACTTCTTCAATTAGAGGCTAAAACCACTTTAATTAGCCCTACGGGCCAACTTCTCAATTAGCATCACTTAATTAGGGTTTGACCAATCCACAAAAGGGGATTTGGTCATACATAAGTCCCAACATGATCAATCCACAAAAGGGGATTGATCTATAAGATAATAACTCAATAATAAGTAGAATATTCTTTGCAGTTACAATATTTCAACACAAATAAGTATAACAGTGACCTCACAAATATAACAACTCCAACAATATGAAATAAGGTAACAGCCCCAAAAAGTTCAACCTTACAGCAGCAACAGCCAAGTATACTCGATTTCTTTTTCTTCCTAGAATCCCCACTCGCAAATGAAATGAGCTCTCTATTTATAGTTTTCTCTTCAAAACCCTAGAGTGATTAGGTTAATGTATATCAAATAATAAAATAATACTACTCCTTTTCCTCCAACCTTTCCTTAAAATATTATTTAAGAAAAACCTAGAAGATTCTTCTCCACCTTTTCCTCCACACAAAAAATCTCATACCCTCCACAGAATAATATAAAAATGGCCTTGGAATATTCCTCAAAGAGGGCATTTCTCTTCTAGTGGTCCTATTGCCATGACTTAAGGTTTGAAAAGGTCTGCCTACCTACATGTCATCTTCATATGCCATAACTCCCTCAATATATGCCCTTAATGAGGAACATTCCTCTAGATGAGTGCAATCTTGCTTTTGAAGTGTGTCAAAGGGTCCATATTAACCATCCTAGTGAAATATGCTCCAAATATGTGGTACATGCATTGAACAATGTGTTCTTACCCCAAATTCCTCCTCAAAGGTGACCATGAAACACACCTCCAAATATGTAGCAAACCCATCAAAAGACACAACACCATCTTCAAGGGCAGTAATAGCCTCCAACTTGCTGCCATGACGCGAACAGTGGCCATAAGAACACCAAGAGTCCTCTAGAAAAAAATTCTCCTACAATCTCACATGTCAATATAACTTAAGGCAACCACTTTAAAACCCACATCTATGTCTTCTATTACCCATCAATCTAGACAAAATTCCAACCTTTTGTTGGTTGCGAGTGATGCAGTAATTAGTAAGAAGATTGGGCCCAACTCCTAGAACATGGACTTCTCCAAACTTGCCAATGTCAATGATAACATCACCATATACTGAAACTGGTAAGGTTGAGCTATCACCAATAATCACTTTCTCACCATTGTGTTGATGTCAATAATCAAAGAGGAAATTTATTGCTTGGTCATATGCCTGGCAACTCCAAATTCAACAATCCATTCATGTGAAGTCGAGGAGGACCAATATCCAGAGTGCACATCCAAATGCACACTACAAGATGACTCGAGTAGGTTCAACAACACCTTGATAGACCCAAGAGAAAACATAAGAAAAAATCCTAAAAAATTGCAAAGTAATTTTAAGCAATGCCACTAGCCAAAATTCTTTGGATCAACTGCTGAATTGAGCGAGGTTCACACCTACACTGATACCATGTTGAGATTCACAAGTAATAACAAGAGAATCGAACAAAACCAAAACAAATTATGCAATAATAACCAAGAACAATTGCATTAGTCTTACTAAGTAACATAACACACTAAGATAGACCTACACGTCGTGTGTCCAAATGTCGTACACCTTCACACACATGACACCATGTCCTCGCATGTCCAACACCCTACCCTAGTATGTCAAAGACCTAGGGCACTGTTATCCACCAAGTTGCACTAGGATGGACTTGCAGTCGAGCCACCAAAGATTAAACAATTGAGTTTAGAAGTCCAACCGGTCAAACTGACCACCCTTTTTCGAATTTCCATGCCCTGCAGGGCATTGTAATAAGATGAGATTAGCATGATGAATTTGTAAAAGGCTTGGCCTCCTAAGACTTGATCATGAGTACATACTCTATAGTGTTTTTTTCACTTGCTTATTATTTCTTTCCTGAAATTCATTTTAGGCGAGTTATAATTTCTAAGTTTTTTCATTCAAATACCTCCAAAGCTAGGGTATGTTACTAATGGTTAGGCCTTAGCTTGGTTACCCTATTCTAGTGTCTAAAATGTTTATATTACCATGCTAGGTCATCATTTTGAGTCATATGGAAATTGTGCTAAGTCCCCTTAGGATTTTTTAATGTTTTCAGTCAATTAAAAATTTCCCGCAAAACGAGATATTTTAATTGAAAATAAGTCATAAGTTAAAAAAAATAAGTGGTACCGAGAGACATTATATGCCTTGGGGGTATTCGTTTTTACACTCAGAATACCCACTTTATTTAAGTATCACTTTGTGAGTGAAATTAGTGATTTTTAATCACTTAAAATTAATTTTACCCACAAAAGGGTCATAAAAAACAAATAAAAGGAAAAATCAGCAATCCTTAAATCAAAGAAACATGTATGGGACATGTTTTCTTTGTCTCTATAGTCTACTCAAGTGGTGGCAAGTTGTCTCAAGTGGAAAGTGACTTAATTGGAAGAGAGTTGTCTTGAATTGGACATCCAAGAAGGAAAGGCACACTTCTTATTTGGTCATGCTTTTTCTCTTTGGAAACATCTTCCTCATCCTTGAGTGGAGTCGCCCTTCTAGATGGGAAACATTTTCTTTCACGTTTGGGGAAGGAAACATCTCTCCCATGCTTTAAAAACATCGTGCTTTCATGCTTAACATGACTCGCCCTTGTGATGGGGAAATATCACGCTTTTCCTTGGAGATAACTCGCCCTCCTTCTTGCGAAACATCATTCTCTCATGCTATATAAGAAAGTTGACCTCTCCATTGTAGACTAGTTGGAGATTCGAAAAGAACTTGGCTATTGTAATGTTATTTTGTACACTCTTTCAAGAATAAATAAATAAGACTTTGGAGGTCAAATGGTGTATGGTGCTACATGTGTGGGATGCTTGAATGTTCTATTATGCTTTGAGGTAACTTGTATTGGTTTATATTTTGCATATCTACTCTTTCTAAGGCCTTTGAAGGTGTGTTGTCACACAATAGGGTAAGATCTAACTAGCCAATTTGCTCTTAGATTTTACTATTTTCTTACATATTAAGATTTTAAACTTGCATACTTTTCATATGAACTAGTATGCTTGTTTGAATTTTCTTGTGTAGGAAGTACCTTCTTCTAACAAAGTGTTTGCAAAGTAGAACAAGCATTTTTTCAAGATTGCCAAAACTTGGAGAGGTGGTTGATTGGATCACATCCATCACTTGTTCCAAGGCATAGATGAACAGTAGTCCCTTTATCATTCACCAAAAGACTCCATAGCCCAAGGATTCAATTCTTGAAGAAAGACTCTCTCTCTCTCTCTCTCTCTCTCTCTCTCTCAACCTTTCAAAATCTCCTTTCAAAATCTCTTTTTCTATTGGTAACTTTTGGTTGCATGCAAATCTTTAGATCTAACTTTCTTTTTTAAATCTTTAAAATCTAAGTTTGCATGCATAAGAAAAGTTAGATCTACTTTACCTTTAGAAGCTTTATCATCTCATTAAGATCTAGCTTGTAATCTAACGTTAGCTTACTTTTTTAAAGGCAAATCTTAAAGCTAAAGGTAGTTTTCATTTCTTAAGTTTTCTAAAGCTATATCTAGACATCTCTTTAATATTGTTTGTTGTTTTATAACAGCAAGTAATATCATTGAGAAAGGGGCTTTATTTTCCTGCTTTATCAGATTCTAATCACCAATTTAATATATATTTTACTTAGAATTTTTTTGCAAACTTTGTACATCAACTAACATCTTTTTTGCAGGGTCTTGCAACAGCTTTTCGAGCATCTTGTGCCCCAACTAAATTGTTGTTTTGAGCAGGTTTATGAACAGATAAGGAGAAACTCTGCCCGATTTTTTGAAGATTTGGAGCATCCAGGACACCCAGAAGTACCCCTTCTTCAATAAACTCATATGGAAACCTTGTAAAGACTTGTGATCCCCCTAATGAATGATCACAAATCGTACCCAAAGAAAAAGTGTAACCGAAGTAATAAAATCATTGGGCTATACATAGCCCAATTTTCATCCCCTCGAGGGATTGGTGTCTTGTGGCGTGACTGTTCATTTTTTGCTTCAAGTTTCTTATACTTTCAAATTTTTATCTAAGAAGCTAAAACAAACTTTAAAAATTAACCCACAACACCGCATAACAATAGTTAGTTTCAATTTCATAGATCAGTTTAGATTAAATTTTATTTTATTTTAGATTAGATTTCAATTGCAGCATTTATTTTTTGTCATTTCAAATTTGGAAAATAAACATTTCCCCTCAACTCCCCGGTGTATGCTCTGAACCTACACTGCGAGGGAGTGCCCCC
>SNQJ01S0148596.1:1470-23547 GCA_010110895.2 Picea sitchensis | reverse complement strand
AGTAAAATTTCAAATTAAAATACTAAAAGTTCAAATATCATCTAGATTTACAATGGAAAAATATTTATATCATTTACACATAACATTTAATTATATCATCCAATCAAAAAATTAATAATATTTCATATCGAATATTAAATACTAAAAACATTATAAATTTAATAATCAAATTATTAAATCCACTATAGATTTGAAAATATAAAAGTAAGTAATTAAAGAATAAAACATGTATAATATATCACTCTCTGTTGTCGTCACCCTCATTATCTTGGCATGATAACATTGTTTTTCTCAAAAATATGTTTTGATCTAGGATCATGTCTTAATACAAACCACCAATCCCTATCCAACAAATCTGGGTAAAAAAAACACTTGGTTGCAGTGTTTTGGGAAAACATAAGGATCCTTAGCTTCATCCCACATATTTTGAGAGTTGATACATATAATCCCACTATCACGATCTTCCTTTACATTATTTTGATGAAAGGCGTCCCACCACTTGCACCTAAAAATAACACATTGGACAAAAGTGTAGTCCACTTGAATGATCTCTTGTATCTTTCTGAAGTAATCTAACTTCCCATGTATGGTGTTTTGATCGTGGTGGCTAGCACAAATAGATTGGTCGAACTTGAATTCCACTCCACGGTCTTGTGTCATGTGTCCATCATAGAAATACTCTGTGTGAAAATGATGTCCATATTCCCACATATATGGGAACAAATGCACCTATAAAAAAGTGAACAAATCATAGTGTCAATATGTGTCTAATAACCCGACCATTAAAATGTAAAATAATATAGATGTAATTACAATTCAAATGTGCATTATGAAGTTAAAAATTATGTACATAAATAGATTGTTACCAAGTTGTTGCAACAAATCCCTATGTTTAGTGCATCCTCTTCTTCACATGGCTAATGACCAGATGCACCATATTTCTCTCTGAATTGGTCAGTAACCCAACTATTGGGACATATCGTTGGTATATTTTCTTTTAAATGATTAGGATAAGGCATGCTTCTACCATTTAACCATTTGAATTCTTTCCTATCACTTTCCCATTTCCTCCTCTTATGTTCATACAATGCGACCCACGACTGTGTTGCCTCCAAATTGTAAAGAATGAATTTATTGATGGCATCAATTTCTGAATTTGCTAATGTATTCATGAAATCAAACCAACATATAGTAAATAAGAGATCATGAAAATATACATTATGAATTTCAGTGTGAATAGTTACTGTGTAGAAATTTATTAAACGAGAAGTCACTTACTCTTTATCAAGCACCTTTTTCTATTCATTTGGAAAATCTCCCCTTCTCTTTTGTCTTCATCCCTTTGATCATCAAAAATCACTGTACCTAGTGTGTTGTCGATCTGCTTGATGTACTCACTTGCATAATAGAAATACTCATATGATATGTACCCCTCTGCCAAAGACCCCTCGGTTTTTCCCCTTTGACAAACAAATCCTTTCAATTTTTATATGTACCTCTCCAATAAAAACATACAATGATAGGAGACCACCCCAACTAATTCAACTTCATATACTAGGTGAATTAGAAGATGAACCTTCAAGTCCATGAAACTTGATGGTAGTTCCTTCTCAAACATACAACAAATCTTAGCTATCTCTTGACGCCACCATGGAATTCTAGCCATATGAATCTCGTTTGATGCGATCCAATGTATGAATGCATATAATTTAGATATGGCATGCCTTAGGTCATGGGAATTCATGGTTCACACACCCATGCACGAGCAGAGGATAATGACACTACAAAGTAAACACATACAAAATTAATTATGTTTTGTTCCATGGCATAAAAATAAAAATTACAAATAATAAAATCATATTTTTGAGATATGTCGTACCTTTACAAGGTTCAAATGGTCATGTTATTTCAACCCCGACAAATCGTGTTGACGCACAGTGAAGCAACGTCGTAGGGAGGACCTGTATAAATAAGGCACCTTCAAACCCAATATAACTTCATTTTCCAAAGAAAGATCTTCTTTCTTCAAAATCCATTGGACATCACCTTCTTTGAAAGACCAAGAGGGACGAGCCTCTCCTATACTTTCTTGTCTTGACCAATGTTTCCTTTTAGCTTTTTAAGAAATAAAATCTCTCCTCACAACCAATGTGCCACTTTTTTTCGATGATATGTGCCACCATAAAGAAGGTGATACATTTTTAAATATATGCATGGGATCTAGTAAGTGGGAAATCTTAAGATTCTCCCAATATGGGAGCTCATAGATTTTTTTTCCATCCCAATGGGAAATTTCTCAACATAGTTTTTGAAGAATTTTGGATCATCGAACATAAGCTCCCCATTTGAATCGAACATTTCTGTAATCTCCTTCTCCTTCTCTCTCTCTCTCTCATATTCTCTAAGCCATTATGTTGGTGTCATTATTGCAGGCCTTTGAGTTCTCTCTCATTTACCATTGAAAGCATATGTTGCTCTTCTATAAGGGTGTTCTTATGGGAGGAATACCATCGAGCAGTTGTACACTGGATTTCGTAGGTGGTTGGACCACCTAGCCTTCAGAGAAGGTCCAAAAAATGTACATCCATGATAGACTTTAGTTACAAGACCTGGGAAATTATTGCATACATAGAACACTAGCATTTAAGAATAGAATGTCAATCAAAACAAATTAAATATGAAAATAAATATTGTTATGTATATAAACAAATAAATAAACATGTTAATTACCAAAGCAAACTCCTAATATTGGATAATCATGTGTGGTGTAAGCACATACGCCATACAATGTAAAACTCTGATCTGTTGCGATGGGTCTTGATACATCATATACATGTATCCCTTCCCACAATTCCTTCAATTCATCTACCAATGGTTGTAGGTAGACATCCATATTCTTCACTTTTCTTCTATCAGGAACTATAAGAGCCAACATAAGATGTTCATTCTTCACAGATAACCATGGGGGGATATTGTTATTGATCACTACTATATGCCAAACATAATAGTTGGTGTTTTGGAGGGAATATGGGTTGATGCCATCCATTTCTATGTTGATTCGTATACTTCGTACTTCATCCCTGAATTTTTCTGGCTATATATCTTCTATATTCTTCATGGCTATTGAATATGTTGGGATTCTCATAACTCCCGACTCACTTGGGCTGCAACATAGTTAATTCTTTGCAATGAAACAACCTTTGAATCCTTGGGATTATAGACATGTGCCTCAATATCTTATGATGAGGACCATGCAATTTATAATTTTTATTTGATTTATGGTACCTATCATTCCCACATTTCAGACATATATCTTTGTCTGCAAATTCTCCTCTATATAGAATACAATCATTCGGACATGCATGATATGATATATACTCAACACCCAAAATTTTCAACAACTACTTTTCCTCTTCGCAGCTACCAGCTAAAACATTATCACTAGTAAAAAACTTATCTTTCAATATTCTGTAGTTAGTGGGAAATAGAAATGTACAAGGTCATTTAACGTTTATAAAATAAACCATTTCTAATGTTGATTGTGTGACAAGATTTCTCAAAATTAATTTAAGGCACTTGTTGGTCAATTGCCTCAATATTTCCGAGAAACATGCATTTATCATGCAAAACTTTGTTTTCACGTTGTACAGTAACATTGTTGTCCCAAGTTGGGTAGACTTTGACTGGGCACTAGGTCCAAAGGGAGGGGTGGTGGAAGCATATTTCAGGATTTTGAAAATGGTATCACTGATTAGAGAATCATCCTATAGCTCATCGTTCTATAATTCATCTAAAAATATTGCCTCCATGGCAGTCGTATCCCGTATGTAATCATCCATACCAACCTCTTTTTGATTGTCTCCATTGCCAACTTCTAAAGAGCTATTATTTTTGTAGTCATTCCTAATTGGTGAATCTGGACGTAGTGGGAATTGAATATGTGGTTGATTCAACCATTTTTGGTACGCTTCCTCTCCGATTTATGCTCTCATTGCATCCTTCTCTCAAGTTGACATTGGTGTGGGGTGCAATGAAAGATGGTAGGGAGGTCGCTCATCATCAGAATCATAATTTCAAAAATATTGAACATTAGTACATAAATGATATTAGTAAGCACAATGCAATAATTTGTTTGTTCAAATTACATTATACAAAACAATTACTACCATCGTTGATGTTGGTTAAATTATATTCATAATATATTACCAAACATAAATTATCGACCGAGATTCGTAATCAATAGAGTTGTTACACTATATGTACCAAAAATAGGTAATCTATCTATGTTTGTTGTATCTAGCTCAATAAAGAAACAATCAATAACAAATTACTATGTTTTTGGAATATCTAAACACTATTCTTCACACAACTTCAAACTAGAAGATAAAGATCATAGTAAAAATATCAAGCAAACACTCGGTTGAAAATGGTTCTTTCTCATATAGAAAGTTTATTCATTATAGGCTCGTGAAATAAAAATATGAACTGAGACCCTGCTTCCTATAGCAATTGAATTCACATAACAATTGACAATTCACTCTATTTACTCTTGGAAAGAAACCAATCATGACTTAATCAACTCCAATCAAAACTTCCTTCCTCAATACTGGAGACAGTCAATATGATTGAAATACTTCATTACTAATGCATGAAGGGTGAGAGATGAATTCTAATTGTTCTTGTACCTACTGAGGACAACACAATTACTAAGACTTCCAAATTCAGAAAAATAACAATTACTTATCTAACAATCCCAAACATCTACCCAACTTTTGTTGACTAAATATCACCTTGAAGAAACAGAAATAGAATCATCTACTATGCTTAATGTATATATGTTCATTCAAACTAATCCAAAATCAACAGGTACCTATTTAGAGATCTACATTGTACTTAGGAAAGTTCATTCACTCAAAATCATTTTCAATACACAATTATTTTATTTTCACACTCACACACAATTAACTTATGTCAACACATAAACATATACAGGAAGACTTACCTTGGTTAGGGCGGTGGGACCTTGCTGACCCAACAAGGTAGCTCTAAAGAAGTTACAAAATAGATACTTTACTCACATCCATGAATTGCAAAAACTAGCATTCATATGCTTTCAATTAAATGAGTGAATCAGTAATTCAACATTCAATTTCCCAGCATAATGGTGTATATTATCTCTATCGATCATCTACACAACATCCTTTTTAAAGAAGGTCAACCGTTACAATCAAAGTCAGAATATAATCAATGAATGTTTACAGAATATTACAATTGGTGAACATAGTGTATCTCAAGGAATGGACTTCATCCTCATGACATGAAGTGCATGAGTGATGAAGTCTATCGTGGTCTTCAAATGAATCAAAGATGCTTCCATCCAACCAATTTCTTGAAGCCATCACTAGTCTACTCATTCAAAATGGCAATCCTGTAGAATAAGCTTTAGTACCAAACTAACACAGTAACATATCTTGGTACTGGATCAACGCGGATTTGGTATCGAAATAGGTGGAGTACCGGAATAGAACAATTGAAATGCTGCAATACCAGACCAACGAAAGTATCGTACAAATCTTGAAGATGAGTACTAGATGAGATAAATCCTTGTCATGAAAGATTCTTAAAGGAATCAACGTAATTAGAAGCATAAACAACAATAATTTAATCCCAATTTAATTAAGAAATCAAACAAATTATGCTTTCAACGTGAGTTACCTCATATATACACAATAATTGTTAAATGAAATGTATGTTGAGAAAATATAAACATAGTGCATATGTATGAGGCAAAATTGGTCAGGATATGGGACAATATAATGCATTTGGAGGTGACAAAAATGAGGCTCAAAAATCAACCCAAGATTGTGTCTAGAAGATGGAATGTCACAATTGGTATGGTAAAGCGGTTGTCCATTTTCATCTACCAACTGATTGCAGTATGTTGCTCCTGATAAGACCTTCTGACATTTTTTTTAACCAGTACTGGAATATTTTATGCATCTCAACTCGATTCTAAATCAGGATCCTATAAATTTGGATACATTTTTATTCATATTGACATGGACAAAACAAAATTAAATTAGATAATCAAAACATAAATAAAATAAGTTAAACTTACTAGAGATGAAAAGGGAGAACTCTGCAATGGACTTTGAGCAATATGGAATGGGATAGAATTTGAAGAATTGACCTTTTGATCATATAATAAGGTTCTATCCCTGCATTTCAGCAAAATTAGCAATAACTTTTTATTTACATATCTAAAATAAATTTCAAGGACCATACCACAATCTGAGTTTGAATATAGTTTTCAAACCATTTTTTAAGAATAAGGCAACATAAAACGTAAAATGTATATTGAAGTATTGTAAGTCATTTGAATTCATCCTAAAAGACAATTTGATATGAATATACTATTTTGTGTGCAAATAAATGTTCAAATAACTTTAAAAGTATCTTTGTGCACTTATAAACCACAAATGCACTGGTGCGTTGAAAAATTAACCACACTGTGTTTTGAGATTTTGCTAATAAAAAAAATTATATGTTATTGGTTTGTCACATAATATGGATTCATCAGTGCATAATGTAATCATGATGCATTAGTGCATATTATATAAACGCACCAGAATGCTGAAAAAGTTAAGAAAAAAATGTGATTTTTTTAAACAATTAAAAAAAGAGCAGGAATCGTGCACAGAGTATTTCTTGACTACCACATCATCACGTAGTCATCATGCCAAGTGATTGTCCAGTCATATTTTTACATCCATGTGTCACTCAGGGTAGATCCACTTTGCTTCCACGTGTCCAAATATAATAGGTCTTCACTGCCATGTGTCATTGGGAGGTGTGTCCCAAAATAAAGAGAAGTAAACTTGGGATGGGAAATAGTATTTAAATGAAATAATATTAAAACATTAAAAGAAAGGTTGGTAGATTTATGAGAATGTGAAGGTAAAGGAGGTAGATGAGGAGATAAAACTAAGTAAAAATGACTAAGTATGAGGTACGGATGTGGGTTTCAGGGGTAGCTAGAAGTGAGAAATTAGAAGTATGGACTCCCACATTCTCGCATTCAATAAATAGAATAATTGCAAAAGTGAGTAGAAAAAAAGATAATTCATGTGGATGATAAGTCATAAGTCATGTGGATTGTTCAAAGAGAGGTCAAGGGATGGGTGAAGGAGGGTCTCTCGCATCCACATTCAAAGATAAATAAATTAACCAAGTGTAATAAGCGTCAAAATTAATGAAGTTAAAGTTGAAATGATGTGGAAATGGAGGTGCAAATTGAGGGTCATGGGATTGTGGGTTGCAGGACACTGACATGAGGGAAAAAGGTAAATGAAGAGGAAGGATGTCCCACATCCATAATGGAAAACTTGGTGTAAAAAGGAGTAAAATGTGGTAAGTCATAAAAAATGACTAAGTGTTGGGGAGGTAAGTCATAGAGTTACCTGAAAGCATGGAAATGAAATATGAAATATGGAAAAAGAAAAATTGAAAGAGGAAATGGAAATATGAAAAAGGAAAATGTAAAAAGGGGAAAAAGAAAATGGATATGAAAAATGGAAAATGAAAAAAGGAATATGAATATGAAAATGGAAATGGTTTATTTGAAATATGAATATGAAAGTGGAAATGGTTAAGTATGGAAATGGTTAAATGTGGAAATAGTTAAATATGGAAATGGTGTGGAAGATCGGAAAAATTTCTAAGTATGGAGTATGGGTAGTAGTGAAAATGACTAAGTATGGAAGTGTATAGAGTAGATAGGAAGGAACAAAAATGAATAAGTATGGAGAGTGGAGAATAAGGAAAATGAGAAATGGGTAAGTATGGGGAAACAAAATGTGGGAGAAAAATGACATATATTGGGCATATAAGATCTATTTTATATTATGTAAAGTGTTGAATGGAGTTGAGACATAGGGCTATTTAGTGAGAGATATACATAAGCAATTTTCTTCTTTTAGTATATTTGTTTTTCTTCTCTTTTGTTTCAAAGAGAAACTATCTCCATTAGACTTTCATGATGAAGAACTAGAGAACTGAAGTTGATTATAATATTGTTGGGTCTTTAGGATCAACAGTTGAAGATTATTTGAAACTTTTAAAGTTCTACCAAAAAAAAATTGGTCTCTATTTGATGGGTGAAAACACGTCAACACTTGGCTCCAACTATGGGACAATGAGCTCTTGTGGGTTGCTAAGGACCCAGAAAAAGACTAGTTTCCTTTATCCATTAGGTTGTGGAGTCATCCCAAAACCATTATATCGATTGAGAAAATTCTTATTAGGAAAAATTTAGTGAAATACAAAATTATATATACATGATAAAACAAAATCTACCTATCCTAAGCTACTTGGAGAGAAGGTATACTTTCAAGTGTAAGTAGAATTCCAATGTAGGCATGCACATAACCAATTAATCTAATTACTCCCATATCTAATTGAGAGTCTAGTTTCATTGGCCATGTTCTAGAGATATTATTTCATCATACAATGACCATGTTTTCATCGTGAGGTTGCAAAAATAATTGTTGTTGAACATTCGTGGGGAACTGTAGGGTTGTCTTTTGTTATTCACCAACGATTTCATTGTCTTCATAAATAAACTAGAACATCCATGGAATATCTTATTGCAAATTCCCTTCTTATTTTTATTCTTGGAAGATATCTTCTTCATTAAACTTTGCTCCATATGAGAAATCAACAAATTGAACGTTTGATTTAAAGTAGTAATCATTAACATCACTTTTGTTCATCTAATGTAGACATTTCCCTTTCAAATTTATATAAACTGGTTGTGGCAATTGAGAACCCACTATAACATTTTCTCCATGACCATATTGAAAGAGATATTCATGGGTATCTGGTGGAGGTTCATCAAATCCATAATTAAACTCTTTGTGATCATTACTCTCAAATTGAGCATATGTGAGGTCATAACTTCCCTCCCATGGAGCATATGGTAGATAGTATTATTCTTGAATTTAAACGTTAGGATTCTCACTTTCAGATTCAGGAACAAAATATGATGTAAAAAAATTCCATATCATTTCATCAAAGTTTTCTTCTAAATCCTTTCCTCCATTGTATTAGAACAATATTGGGAAATTTAAGAGATTAGCACCAATTTCATGAATATTTATTTCAATGAATTGAGCTTGTTGCAATAACTCTTTCCACCTGCACTTTCCCTCTTGCTTCAATAAAAAAAAAATAGATTCATAGGAAAGGCATTTTCATAACAACTAAAAATGATGACATCATTTGGAAACATTTCTTGAGGAATTTAATGAAGGAATTTCATAAATCTAAAAGTGAAATATTTGACTATCACTTCTTTATCCATTTGGATTTCAACTAATTTCAAGAAAATAGAATATGGATCTTTCCTTAGGAAATATTTCTCGACAAATAAATTTTCTAATACATCCCAACTAGTGATGGTTCAGGGCCACAATGAATAAAACCATTCACTAGCATTTGTTGGAATACTGAGATGGGGGTGAATTAGTATTGAGAAATTTTTACCAATTTCAATCAAAACATGTAATCATTAACTTTATCGTCACTCTATCATTTATTATTTCATTCGATATATCATGAGCAGTACCAATAAAAAATGCATAACAAATAACCACAGATACACACTACACCAAAATTTACATAGAAACCTATTGACGCTTGAATCCCTCAGGACCGAAATGGAAACCTCATGGGGATACAAATCCCCCTGCATTTTTATAGAGGTCGTACTCCTCTTTGTTTTATGATACTCTTTGAACTCTATACTTTCAAAATAATATAGGACTTTGAGAAATTCCATTGTGGTATTGAATGAAATGTAAGGTTTACAGAAAATAAAATGTTTTGTTTTTAATGAGAATTCTTGAGAGATGACTAGGAACCTCACACATCAGATATTTGAATAAGATAAGAAAAATTTCCTCACATCCATCATATGTTAAAATAAATATTTATTATCACATAAAAAATAAAATGGCCTACACACATAAGAGAAATTTAATAGAGTAAACACATGTGGAGCTCAAATAGATAAAATGATAGCTCAATCTCAAATATTTTATACTTAAAACTCAAAGTTATAAAACATCGTCAAAACTGATCCCTAACTAGTTCTCTTGGGATTTTTGAAAAAAATAAATTATGTTACAAAGCTTGGAAATTTAAATGTGTTTGTCCAGAGGATTAGGATTGGGGCTCTCATGGAATATAAAGAAAATATAAACAAGAAGTAATCTATGGAAAGAATATGGTGGGTAATGATAAAGTAGCAAGACTTGGAAAGAAGATAGGAAGAAGTTATCATATTTCGGTTGAACATTTCTAGTCAAAGAAGCGAAGTAACTGGATGAAAAATTGATAAAGAAAGAAAGATGTGATCAACATAAACTTACTATGATGGTCTCTCCCTCTTTTACTTTCTTTTTGTTGTCCTTTTATTTTCCTCATTGGTGGTTATAGGAACCATCTCAACTTTTGTTTCTTAGCCTTCTTTAGTTAATTTATCAATCGCCTTCCTAAACCAATCTTCAATGTAATTTTTCATTGGCGCAACATTTGTTTCATGCCTGATTTTGATATTAAATAATTCACCTTCCAAATATCTTAGGTCGTGATAAATGTCATGTATTTCCTCCTTAATATCTTGATTTTTCATAGAATAATCAACTAGACAATTATATATCTCCTCTTCATTATATTCAATTATGCCATAAAAATTTTCATCCAATAACCCCTTCAATATCTCCATTTGTTCATCAAATTGTTTCATTGTCATAAACATTGAATTGAGAATTAACTTAGGATATTGCACCTCATTAGTGCTTCCTGCCAGATCTATCGACTATGTGAGTCTTTTGAATAATTATTCTCTTTTCACTATGGCTTTGTTTCATTCTTGGGCAATGTTATTCAAATTCTTGATCTTTTCTTTCCAACAGGAATTCAATTATTTAATTCGACTTGGAGAAGACAGATCCTCTTCTCTCCTTTTCAATTTTGTCATGTTTGAAACTTTTATCCCAAATGGTAAAATAACATATGTATAGAATCCTTATTCATTCTTTAAATCATCTTGGAGATATTCATGAAAAACATGTTCCCTTGAATCTAAAGAAACAATATTTTTTGATACCTCCCATGCTTCTATTATCAATGACTTTCTATTTTTAATGTTTTTTCTCTACATAACTTCGAACCGTCGTGATCAAACTAGAAGATCCTTTTAATTTAACACCGGGTGTATTTGTTTTAACCATTGTCAAAGGACTAACGAGGATTGGAAGAGGAATCAAGGAATTTTCCAATTCTCTGATCTTCTCCTTTAATTTGAAATTTTCAGCTTCTAAACTATCAATAGAGTCATCGAGCGCATCCTTGGTTTCCCTATGGATTTTGGAAATATGGGATGGTCGCATATCCTTCATTTCAACCTCTGAGTGGGAATTTCCCTTTTTATTCTTCTGGTCACTTCTTTCTACAATCAATTTTTTAGAATCTTTATAAAAAAAACACTTTGAAAAGTGAAGGATTCTTCTTCACTAAAGGTCTCATTTCCAACGACTTCCAATAAAGAATTTTGTTGAGCCATATTTTCTGATTGTTCAATTGCAGGAAATATTTTCTAAATATCTGCTTCTAGTTCCATATCCTCCAAAGAAAAGCTTTGGGTATCATATTCTATAAGATTATCTTCTTCCTCTTGCACTAAAGTTTTCCTTTTCTTTCTTAGGGGGAGCTTGTGTAAATTCTAATTTTTCTAGGGGGAGGATTCTTCTCTCCCCCTCCACTGGAACTATTGTTGATAATATTTTTAACTAGGTGGGTCATTGGAGAATTGTTCCTAGATGCAGTATTCTTGGGAGTAACAACTGGAGATTAAACACTTATTTCACTGGCACCTCTTCCCCCTTGCTTGTAAAAATCATTACTGCTAAGTAATGTTTCTAAATCGTCATCATTGTGTACATGAATGCTTTGGTTATTAGCCTCATCTTCTTCGTTCAAGATAGTTTGAATGAAACAGTTACTGAACCCCACGGAAAGAATATGTCCAACAAAGATTTTGTTCAGATCAAAACCTTTGATATTTTGAACATATTTTAAACTCACATCATTAAAATGATTTGCAAATTCATCAATATTATTTATATTTATAACTGTGAACTCTCCAATCTTCCATGGTAGGGGAATGAAATTATTTTTATTTTTTTCATGGAAGAAATGTAGCCAGAAGTTATATTTCCTAGCCACCTCTGTAATAAATAGTTTATCAGATACATAATACGAGAGAAAATAAGGATTCTCTTTCAAGCGAGAAAAATATCCTTATGATACTGTGATTCTCCATTTTTTCTATTGTCCCCTTTTTCTCTAAAAATCTGGAAGCTTGATCAAATATCCTTGAAGTGTTTTTGCCCAATAACAACTTTTTGAAGATTGAAAAAATTTTATTATAAACTTCATAGAAAAAAATAGGGGTCTTATGTCTCCATAATGCATGATACCAGAAGGTAACTAGATTTGTTTCACAATTCACCCTCTTACTTATGGTTAAATTTGGGAATTGACAACAATACACAATAGAAAATATCAAATAAGAGGCCATAAAGAATTTTATGTCCTTTTTATAGTGTGATGATTGGGATGACATTTCAATAGAAATGAGTTTTCTCCAATAAAAAATGGCTTTTTCATGTATTGTAAAATAAAAAATATATAAAATCATGTGAGAGATATAAGAAATGCTTTCCTGACCAATCAACTTGGTAAATAGCCATGCAATTTCTCGATAAATGTTTTTAAAAGACTCAACCTGGATTATGGTTATGTCTATTGGGATAGATGCAGGATTATCCAAATATTCCAGCGAGAGATCAAGCCCATTGTTATGTTTCTTCAAGAACTCTATACAATCTTCACCTTTTAAAGTAAGAGTCGACTCTGGCAGATTTAACATCTTGTGAAGAATGATCTTGGAGCTATATAATTCTTTGACTTGGCACATACTTTCCCACACACCATGCAACGAGTTCATCAAAATCAAAAGCCCCAGGAACACACCCACCATGAGCAATTCATGATGCTCAAATTACATCTTTATGTGTAGGAGGAGAGGACTATTACGAATATGCTCTTGACCACTGGAATTTCTAGTCTTCATGTCCAAAGATATTCAGAGTATCAACCAAAAATTGTTTTCTAGCTGATGTTGCCATAAGTTGATGATACTATTTATTCAATTGGATAATAACCTCAAATAAATGTTTTCAAAGAGATAATGATAATTTAATCCCTTGGAAAAAGAATATTTAATGATATTTAATGAGTAATTTCTCGAGCCTTTCACTATTAATGACGATCTTTTCGGAGCCTGCACAATAGTTGTTAGCATTAAACAACACTTAATGCATATTGGAAAAGCAAAAAAATGGTGGGGACGGATGAGAGAGAGTTTGAATATAAAACTTTTCATGAAACCATCAACCCAGGAACCTGTGAACCCATGGTTGTATGGATGATAAAAAATATACTAAGTGTAGAAAGACGGTTGGTCAAACTTACATGCAAGAGGAATAAAATACTGTAGAGGTCAGCACCCACAACAAGGTTGATGGTCAAAATGTAGATCAGAACTTGGGGTGAAAATTGAAGGTCACGGAACTTGGAGGATGAGGGCTTGAACCCACGAACCTGCACAATTGAAAAATGGCTAATTGTAGTAGCAAAATTATGACATGAGAAAGTGGGTGGAGATTAAGGCCCGCCAACTCGCGAATCACTGAAATATGACTAAGTATAGTATGAGAAAGGGAAAGAAGAAGGGATAAAAGAAAAATGGAAATAAGAGGAGGTGTAGAAGAGGGAAAAGAAATGGAAAAAAGTAGGGAAGATAAAATGTGGGAGGAATACAAGGAATCACGAAATGATCTCAACAATTGGATCCAACTGTGGGATGATAACCCCCTGTGGGTTGTCAAGAATTCAAAATATTCATGACCAGATGCTTCTATCCATTGGGATATGGGCTCAAAAGGAAAGTATATACAAGATAAATAAATTAAAATCATGTACAAGGAAATGAGAAAATTTCAGGCGAAGGAACCTTTCAAATATTTCCCATTAGTAGGAAACATTAACATTTTACCCTCCATATATTTGAGCATAAAATAATTAAAACCAAAGATCTTTTCAATGATATATGGTACAAACCAAAGTGCTTTGAATTTTGTGTGCATCGATGGTTTCTCATTGGCTTTGTTCCAGAGTAACACCAGTTCACCCTTTTGAAAATTATTTATGGCCGCGCTTTGATCAAAATATTTTTTGATACTTTGTTGTCTCTGAGAAGTTATAATCAAGGCTTTACTTCATTCTTCCTCCAATTTCAATAATTGGCTCAATATCTTTTTCATAGGTGAACTATCTTCTACATCTTATGTATTAACTACAAAATTCAAGGCATTTAACTCGAGGCCTATTGGCATTTTTTATTCTTTCCCATAAACCAATGTGTACAAAGACATCCCAGTGTTGTCTTTTAGAGTCATTCTTCTCACCCACAAAGCATCTGTCAATTTCAAATGCCAATTCCTTTGGTTCTTATCAATAGTTTTATTCAATATATGAATGTGTGTCTTATTAGTGTATTCTGCAAGACCATTCCCTTGTGGGTAATAATTTGATGATTTCCCCATAACAATCCCATATTCTCCACAAAATTCTGTAAATTTTGAACCAATGAAAATTGAGCCATTATTAGTAATGAATTTTTATGGGACACTGAACCTTGACAAAATATTATCTTTGAGGAACTTAATCAACTCTTCAGAATCATCCATTGTTAATGCTATAGCTTCCGACCACTTTGTGAAATAATCTATAGCGGTGAGGATATATGTATGTTGTTTTCTTGACTTTGGATTTATTGGTCCAACAACATCGATTCCCCACTGGGAAAATGGTTGTTCTACAGATATAGCTTGTAATGGCATTGTAGATTTTTTCATTTTCTCTTAAAATTGTTGACAAGATACACACTTCCTTATGGTAGCATATGATTCTTTAAAAACTGATGGTCAATAAAAACCAACTCTTATTATTTTATGGGTCATGGAGGTAAGCGCAATATTTCCACCACATATACCTTCATGGAATTATTTCATCAATTCTTGAGCTTTCCTTTCATCAAAAAATCTCAACAATATGCCACCATAGTTCCTTATGAACAATATATCAGCATTCAGTACATATCGATTTGACTTCATTTTCAATGTTCTTCGCTCTTTAGGGTTCATGGTGACTGGAAATTGTCCATACCTCAAGTAGAATATAATATCTTTATACCATTCTGGAACTGTCATGGGTTCTCCTACTAAAATAGAAATTACTCCATCCAAAGAATCACTATTTGCAATGATCTTACATAAAACATGTCATTTAACTACTTTTAAAGGCTTAATTTCAATATCATATTCGTGAATCTTTGCCAACCAATTTTTCCATTTTCCTTCTCTCAATTACTTATTTGAAAGCATCTTCATAAGAGAGGATGGAACATACACAATGAAATGAGAATTTAATATATAAGTCTTAAAGTGCGCCACTACTTTTACAAGAGATAGGGTTTGCTTCTCCAATTCTAAATATCTCAATTCATAATCATGAAGGGTCTTGCTCATGAAACTAATTGGAAATTCTTCACCCTTGGCATTTCTTTGAGTAAGAACAAATGCAACAATTGTTTATGTAGCAAATGAATAAATGATGAAGTCTCTTTGAAAATATAGGCTAATGAGGACTGGAGCTGTAGTGATTGAGTTTTTTATATTATTAAAATTTTCTTGTGTATCCATGGTCCATTCAAACCTTTGGTCATTTTTCAACAATAAATTGATCGGCTTCACAATACTTGCATAGTCAAGGACAAATCTTCGTAAAAAGTTGATTTTTTCAAAAAAATGATTGAAATCCCTTCTTATATGATGGGGGGTTGAGTTCATTTATAGCTTTAACTCTTTCTAGATTGATATATATTCCTTCCTTGCACACAATATGACCCAATAGTTTTCCTTCAGTTATTGAAAATAAACATTTGTTTGGATTTAAATAAACACCATATAACCTACACCTGTCAAAAAATTTCCTCAGGTGATGAATGTCATCGATCCTTGTTGTTTAGTGTATTGTTAAATCATCTTGATATTCCACCATGAATTTTGTTATCAATCCCTCAAAATCATTATCCATAGACCTCTTAAATGAAGCTCTAGCATTTTTTAAACCAAAGTGCATCTGAGCATATGCATATGTCTCCCAAGGTGTTATGAAAGTTGTCTTTGTTGTCTTCCTCAACAATGAGGACTTGATTATACTCATAAAAACAATCTAACATTGACATGCAGGTTGATCCCATGACTTGTTGGAGAATAAATTCCATATTAGGAAAAGGATAATTGTCCTTTATACTTGATTTGTTAAGATCCTTTAAATATACACACATTCAAATATCCCCAATATTTTTTATCACAATGACAGGGTTTGAAAGCCAATAAGAATGTATAATGGGGTATAGTATTCCATCTTTCTTTAATTTTTCCAATTCAACCTTAATTTGGGATTCATTATCCTTATCTTCTGCTTGACAAGCTTTTCCCCTTCTCTCAAGGGAATAATGTGTTGAAATATTACTTTATCGTATTCCTTCAAATCATCGTAACTCAATGCGAACACATCAAGATATTCTTTAAATAGTGAAACATATTGATCAACTTCATCAATTGTGCAATCAACTCCCAAATTGACATATTTTGGGGAACTATCAGTTTCAATATTAATATTTCTTGTTTCTTGGACCTTTAGAAGTGATGCTTCTTCCATGATTTTTTTATCATGATTGTCTCTTGTAAAAAGAGACTTAGATTGAATACAATTCCTTGGGACAACAATTATGTGATTATCCTCATCTTCATCATCATTCGTAAAAAAAAAAAATCATTCTTCATCATTCTTAAATACTTGTAAATAATCTTGATTGTCAAGTACAAAGGTTGGAATATTCTTTTTACTTGAAAATATGTTTTTCTTTGAACATCATCTGGGTTCGATAGTGAGGCCACCAAAGCTAATGAATATGCCTTCTAATTTTTATCCCTTGAGATGAAAGAGATGTTGAAAGAGTATTTCATTAAATATTTTGCAATATGATTTGAGTCTTTCCTTTTTAATCTTATATCTATGGGTAACTTCATTTATTACCAACTCAGAGTTGCCTGTCACAATTATTGGTGCATATTCTTTGAGTTATTCTTTGAATAAAGGCCTCATATTATGCCTCATTATTGGTGCATGCAAATTCAAGTCTGATAGCAGATGCACTATATTTTCTAGGTTTATAAGGACAATTCCAACTCCACTCCCAGAACTTGAGAAATATCCAACAAAAGACATCCTCCAATAACATTTAAACGAATGATTTTGATTATCCATGTCTTCAATCTGCTCCATGTCTAGGATAGCATAGTTTCTAATTCTAATATCTATATAATCTTCCATCAGTTCATTATCCTTGTTTTTGAAGGAAAACAACCTCTTGGGTTCACAAGGGACCTTAATCATTGCTCCTTCTTTATCTGGAAACATCATGCAGCTTCCATCATTCATTATGTACCCCCCGATCATTGATGACCAATCTCTTCCTAAGACAACTCCATATGCAGGAGGAACATATACCACAACAATATTGAAAACTGTAATAATATGGGGAGTCGTCGTGATCCAAGCATTAAAATATTTGATTTCACCATAAGCTAGCACCTGTCTAGAATCAATTGCATATATGCTTTCACCTGTTTCATAATATTTGGTGCAACTCATACCCAATGCCTCCATGACTACTAGTGGCATAATATTATTGGTTGCGTCAATATCAACTAAACAATTATGAAGTGCAACATCCTGATTTTCAATTGAAATATAAAAATGTGGTATTTTGTGGTATACCTAGGGAGGTAATATGGGGTACCTAGGGAGGTACCCAATGGGAATGTAGTTATGTGTTATTAGTGGAAGTCATTTAATATATATGGGAATATGGTCATTGAATGTAAGGTGGACTAGGTCCACTATATTAATAAGGACCACTATGGTAGTTGGATGTAATAAAATAATGAGAAGGCTCTAGAAGGTTCCTAGGAGATAGAAGAGCTATATAAAGAAATGTAGGAAATGTAATGAAACATAATGAAAAATATTGTGATTATTACACACAAAGTTAGCAGGGAGTTTTATCCTTCCATAGGATTAATATATGGTGTTAACCTACGTAAGGGTTTTCTCTATTTCTTGTGTTCATGTTATGGTGAATGGTTTATGGTTTTTATTCTTGGTATTATTGAGTATATTTAACAGATCTGGTATAGGTACTTAACAATTGGTATCAGAGAACTTTCCTTGGCCAAGAAGGAAAGATTTGTTTTCTCTTTTGCAGAATTTTACGGAAGAAAAGGCTGACACCAGGAGGTTCAGATCTAAAGTTTTCTGAGTTGAATTTGGAAAAAATAAATTGGTGTTGAATTTCTCTAGGAAAATGCAATTTCAAAAATCAGTCGAAACGGAGTTAGGGAAGTAAAGTTATGGCGTTTTAAATTATTGGTTTTAGGTTTTTGGGAAAAACGTTTGCCGTGGCTTATTGTTCTATTTTTGGGGAGGTTTCATAGCAAGATGTATTTTATGAAATATGATGGCCTAGTATTGAATCATTCATTAAAGAAAGAAAATCGGTATGGGGAGATACTTGGCACCATTGGTAGCTCTCAAATTGCAAGATGATGCTACAATTTTAGGTAAAATAAACTTGGTTATGAGGAGATGATGAGACTTTCAATGTAGAAAGTGAAAAATATTGTTAGAAAAGTGGTCTCATGGAGAAAATAAGGATGAAGAGAGAACCAAGTGTTTATTTTCATGTGAAAAATCCCTATATTACAGGTTCATGGATGTATTCATAAAGAAAATATTGTTGTTTCTATTAACCTAGTTGCATGCATAATTTTATCAATGTTAGTTGGTTAATAAAGTGCAAGTTCCAATAAAGAATATTCATAACACACATGTTGAGGGTGAAAATGTTCAAATTTTAAAGATTTGAAGATTACCATGGATAAATATGTGTTGCATTCAGATTTTTATGCTATGGATATGGATGAAGTGGATGTTGTTTTGGGATATCCTTGGGTCGAATCGGTGGTACCATTAATATTAATGTTGAAAAGAAGTTTTTAAAGTTTTGGTACAAAAAAAAATCACATTGTAGGATGTCTCTTAGTAAGAAAGATGGACCCATGGAGGCTATCACAAAAATTGTCAGTCGAGAAGTTGAACCCGAGAATCTACAAAAGCAGATGAAGCAAAACTACAAGAAGGACATGTCGGGGAAAGCTAAGGAGTCATTGAATCAAAGGCACAAAGTGTTGTAGATTTGAAGAAAAAGAACAAATTCCTACAGGTTATTTGTTGTATATCACCATCTACATCATATAAAGATGAAAAGTCATCAAGGCAAGGGCATGTGCATGAACACATTTATGCACTAGCAAGGCACGAGCAGAAAGATAAAAACGAGACAGAAGCTACGACATGATGTAGAAAAGATAAGGGGATGCAAAGGTAGCGAGATAGACATCATGTTAGGCTTCCGATAGGATGGATGGATAATTAGTACTTGAGTACTGATTGGCACTACATTGCTTAGCGGTCTGTGTATGGTTTCTTCTAATGTTTTTTGAGGATGAAACATGTGAGGGGATGGAATGTGGTATACCCTAGAGGTATATGGGAGTACCTAGGGAGGTACCCAATGGGGCCTGTAGTTATGTGTTATTGAAATTGGAAGTCTGCATTTAATATATGGGAATGTGGTCATTAAATGTAAGGTGGATAGGTCCACTATATTATCAAGGCCACTATGGTAGTTGGATGTAATAAATGTGAGAGGACTCTCTAGAAGGTTCCTATGATATAGAGAGAGCTATAAATAAGTGTAAGCAGTGTAATGAAATATAGTGAAGAATATTGTGATTGGACAAACAAGGATTGCTTGGTTTTATCCTTCCATAAGGATTAATATGTAGTGTTACCCTACCTTAGGGTTTTCTCTATTTCTTGTGTTCTAATGTCCTTAAGGGTTTTCTCTATTTCTTGTGTTCATGTTATGGTGAATGGTTTATGGTTTATTCTTGGTATTATTGAAGTATATTTGTAGATCTGGTATAGGTACTTAACATATTTTGCCTCTCAAATTGACTGTTTATGTGTTCTAGATTTGTTTTGGACTTATAGCAACAACCTCCATTCTTCCATATGGATCATCCAATGATCTCAAAATATTTTCCCTTTGTTGAGGGAGGTTTACCACTTCTATAAAAGGAAGAGTTGTCTTCATCTTACTCAAGTCCTATACAACATTGTATTTCATCTGGGGATGGTTTGACACCAGGTGTTGCTTCTTTCTTCCAGTGCTATTTATCACATTTTTATTTTCCTCTTTCTCATTCACATTTTCTTTATATTTTTGTTTAATTCTTTCCTTTTCCTTTTCAGAATCATCTTTATTTTTTGATTTATTTACAAATTCTCTTTTTGGGAAACATTCTCTTGTGAGTCAGGTTCATTGTCACCTTCTTCAAATATATACATGGATTTCTGGGAACCCTTTGCCTTATTTGATTATCAATGTTTTCAAACCTCACTCTTTTTTCTTGGGTAGGGTTCCTTCTTTTCTCTTGGACCAACATTCTTGGATTTGATACATAATTATCACCCCTTATTACTCTGGTTATCCCATTTTTAATTTTCCTGATGGTTCTAGTCATTTGTGCAATCTCAATTATTTTCTTAGTTTCTAGTGCTACAACAGGGTCTAACTTCACATCTGGTATGGTTCCCTTAAAAAACCCTCCAATGGTTTGATTTTGGATCGGTAGCGGCTTCTTCTCTTCATTATTTCTCAAACTAGAGGCTCCTTGATCATTAATATTTAGACCTCACAATTGCCTCTGTACTTTTCCCAGTATAATATCGGGGTCAACACCTGTATCAATCATAATTTCTTCCATCTTAGTGGCCTTAATAATTTCTTTATCCAGGGTATCCATCTGGGATGTTCTGATAACATATTTTACATTTGGCGGCATCGCATTCTTATAACAGCCAAGTATCACTAGGTCATTCGGTCTTTTATCTTTTGGAATCTTATTCGGATTTTTATTGAACTTGAGATTAAAATCATGTATTCTCTCATTCTTCCTCAAACCAATCTGGGTGAAAATACTGAGAAGGATATGATATGAAATTGGGGGAGTGAACACATTCAGGAACATGGCTTCGAGGTCATTAAATGTACCAATTGACCTAGTGGGTAATGTCCTATACCATTCATAGGCTTGTTAGGACCACATATTGTACCTTTTTGCCCATACTTTTTTCCATTATTATACCCTAGATCACCTGTATTTAGACTTATACTATCATTCCATCTGATCTTTCCAAGGTATACAACGTCCTTTCTCATCACTACACGTTTAATCTGTTTTGCATGATATTTTACATCACTCTCGTACTTAACCATTGATTAGAAGTGCATAAGTGTCCATAACTGCAGATTAGCATTGGAGGCCGGAGATGCTACACAGTCTGAGGTCGCATATGTTGAAACACGGAGCGCTACATAGTTTGAGGATGCAGATGCTGAAACACGGAGCTGTCACTCAGTTCAGAAGTGCAGATGTTGAAACACAGAAGAGACCGCCACGATGCTGAAACTCAAGCTGTTACAGTTAGCATTCAAAGCCAACACAGTCAGAGCGCCATTCACGTGGCTGAAACAGCCCATGAATTGCGATGATGAAACAGCACCAGCAACGATGAAAAGGAGCTGTTACACCAGCCGTAACAACAATATCTCGTGCAGCTCCTGTATTAGCATTCGGTTGCGTGAGAATAGGACATCCTATGCTGATTTAGAAAGAAGATCCGATTTAGTGT
>SNQJ01S0148595.1:55273-69196 GCA_010110895.2 Picea sitchensis | reverse complement strand
GGCCAAACGATGAAGAAGTTAGGCCTCCTCCATTTTCCTCCTTCAAGCTTTGCTGGAACTGGCTCTACAAAACGCACCTCTGTGTGCATGAACCTGGAACATGCTCCAAATGCGCGTTAAAACCTGGCACCAGGCACAACTGCGCCAACGATGCAAACCGTAGAACGGTTAGGGCGCCTCCAGCCCCTAACTGCCTAGCACCTGGGCACATGCGGTCCTCCATATGACCATGTGCATTATAAAAAGGGCTTAGTTTCCAAAGCCAAATGGTCAATTGACAAGTGTGTAACCAACATAACCGTTGGAACTAAACCGCGTGCCCATTTCTTTAACACACATGGTTATGTGTTTAAACGGAACCATGGGTTTGTATGGTTTTAAAAAACTCCGCGCGCCAAAATATATGGTCATATCAAAACACATAAGAACCCGGGGCAATAGTTAAAACACCCCTCCGCGCACGCACCTTTTAATAAGGTCATATGTAATGGCATAAAACCAGGGGTCGGGGCTAAGCCCCGGCCTGACCCCCCCCGACCCCCCACCGTATATAACCACATTCCAATTCAAATAAATTTGAAACCAAATGGTAAACAAGCAATATTGTATGGCGTAATGGTCGGCGAACTTGGTTTAAAACTTTGGAATGGTGGGGGAGGTCCGGGGGTCGAACCCCGCGGCCTCCATATAATTTAAATAAACCACACAAAACACCAATAACCAATAAATGGGTGCCACGTGGAAGCCCTTGATTGGGCCACGTGGCACCTTCCCATTGCATAAAATCATGCCACGTGTCATCATATAAATCGTCCAATTGTCAGCCAATGAATGCCTGCCACGTCACCAACTGCCAAGTCAGCGCCACGCATGCTGTACGGTCCTACCACGTGTCACCCTTCCAGTGGTGACACGTGTCACCTTCGGATTGGTCAACCATATGCCCAAAAGTCCACAAATGACTGACACGTGTCACTCCCTGGAGCCTCCACGTGTCCTGTACGGACCGTACGGACTTGACACATGTCCTATACGGACTGTACGGACAGGTACAGTCAGCATCAATTTTTTGCCTGTTTTCCTTGGCGAACAGATCGCGATATCTTCTCCATACGGACTCCGTTTGAGAAAGTAAATATACCGCCGAAATCAGGAAGACGAGACAGACGCAATGGCATTGTTTTCATCACATTCCAAACACTTTGAAAATTGAGCAAAATTTTGCCCCCTGGTCCAGATTTTGATCATGTTGATCTTCACACCCTGACGCTATCAGACTGTAATATTTTTGAAGAGATCTTCCATTAATAAAAAGGAGGCACTTTTACAGGATTCTTGCGTGTATTCACTGGTTATGTTTTCTCTCTAAGTTGAATGTTATTCTTGCTTTGTAATCATCTTGTTTTCTAATTCTAATCTTTAAGAGTAACGAATGTTCCAAGATTTATCTTGTATACCCTGTTTCTGACTCGAAATATTTTAGTGTTTATCTTCTGGTGTTTTCAATTAAGAAATTCTTAACTGCTTCTCAGTTGAAATTATCTTCTGGTGTTTTCAATTAAGAAATTCTTAACTGCTTCTCACTTGAAATTATCTTCTGGTGTTTTCAATTAAGAAATTCTTAACTGCTTCTCAGTTGAAATTATCTTTCTCATGTTTTCTTCTGTTCATCATTTAAGATACTAAAATATCCAGTGAGTATATTATCTCACTCTGTAGAAGTCTTCCTTCACATTTCTGGATTGCATTTCATATTTTATTAAAACACAGACCCCATAGCCCAATGGATGTGTCGACTGTCTCAACCAATTCAAAAACACTTTGACAACAAAACAAACCTATTTCTTTACCTCTAGGAAATTTACCAAGTGCTAACAGATAGTACAACCACTTCCTACTCTATTTATATTAGCTTGAAAATAGATCTATCTATCAGAGACAAGTTCATGTGAGATTAAACACAAACTAGAAAGAAACAGGCCAAGCGTGTCATATTGATGAGAACAATGACATAAGTAACTTACAACCATAGATGTGAATGCGACAGCTTTGTCAAGTCCCTTTTGTCTAACTCTTGCTCAAAGATCCATGATCCGGGTGACAACAAATTCACTGATTACTTTCCTCTAGTTCAATGTATGTTTCCTATGAGATCATAGGTTTCATGCTTCCAATTCTTCCCCCTTTCCACCATGATAGAGCCTGTTTATATAGGTTTAGAGAGGCCTAACCTCTTGAGGTATCTTTAGGGTAAGTTGAGGATTTCCCTCCTTAAGCCATGGATCTTCTCCTAAGATCATGGTTGAACCAGGAATTCGAATGCAACTGCCTTCCAAGATTGAAAGATCCTCCCCTTATTCTCCTCAACAGATCAATTGTTGACTAGAATAGGCAGCGCTCCCTCAAAAAGGACATCAGAGCGCTATAGCGCTCCCTGGTAGGCTTTAGGGGGGGGTGTCAGCACTCTAAAAATCTGTAGCGCTCCTTCAGAAGAGATTTTTGGTGTTATAACGCTCCCTAGCACCTTATAGGGGAGAGCCAGCGCTCCTAAGGGTGATATAGGGAAGCGCTCTCTTCTAAAACTTTAAATTGAAAGCTTCTTTTAGGTGGCAAGAGATACTTGACTTCAGTTAACCATCCCTCTTCCTTCAAATCAAGTGTTTGAGACATTTTAAGTGTCTCCTTAGTGTCGTCATCATGGCAGTATGCTTTTCTTGACACTTGCGACACTTGTGAGAAACATGCATTACTTGTGAGCAACATGCGACACTTGTGAGCAACATGCGACACTTGCGACACTTATCAAAGCGAGTAATGTTGATGTGTAATAGATTTCCCCCCAAAGTATGAAGTTAGAAGATGAGAATTGATAACTGAAATGCTTTGTAGACGTTCAAGAAAGGGTATAGATGCAGAGAACCTGATAGAAGATGCACACAAACATCCAACAAATATTATGACATGTTTCAAACCCAAGGCAGGCATACCTATGCTTGGGTGATCAAGACTTGCAAGATATGGCTGCCATAAAATACACTGCGGATCCATAATTGTACTGATAAAAAGGTATAGCCACCGAGGATACAGTGTGGATCTATACTCTGATGACTCGAACTAATCATAGCCACAAAGAATACACAGTGGATCTATGAGATGACAAGACATAGCCACGTCCAATACAAAGTGGATCTATGTAACAATATATATGTGTCATTGTTCAAGAGAAACTCCTTCGCAACCTGGGAAAAGTATATATCAAAGTGATCACTCAACCCAGGGTCTTCTTACCGATATCGATGTAGTATGAATCTAACCATGTGAATATATGTCTCGATGTCGAACATGGCAGAAACCACTTGATTACTGGGCAATGATGTAAACCGTTAACAAACACGAGGGAGATCACCATTAATGTCAATGATTCCCAAGGTACTCTAGTACATTCCATCGAATGTGAATGGATGAGCTGGAGTCGAACATCTGTGGAATCATACGATCAGAGGTCAGTGATGTAAACCCACTGTCAGATGTGAGGAAGCCTGCCATTGAGGCATGCAAGTCCCAAAGTATTAACTAGTTTCTGAATATAGTTTCTGGATAATGTGTTGAATTCGACAGGAATAGACTCGTCGAAGGAGGGCCTTGATGTATCCCCCATCAATGACACAAAATGGACACAGAGATGTAATTGGTAGATCACATGAACATGGACTGACATGGGTATTGAGACAAGATATTTGTGATGGCTGACTCTCGAGGCAGATACTTCCCTTGAACACTGAGGCACAACAGCAGAAACATGACATGGACCAAGACTTGATGATGCAGCAGATGATGTGACTTACGTCAGGTGACCCAAAGGAGTGAAAGAAACTCAAAGGGATGGCTCAATGCAGAGGTTCAGCAGATTAAAAAGGCAAAGTGTCATGTTCAAGGGAGACTCTAAGAATTACTTGGTAATGTTCTCAAGATACTGCTTGGCTTGCTCCTTTCAAATTTCCCCCCATCCAGATAGATGAGTACCTCTTTTTGACTTAACGATATCGATGAGGGTAACACATGCTTGATATAACTCACCTTTGGTAAGTTCCTCTTCCTTTGTTTAACGAACTGGAAGAAGTAAGGGTTCGATCCCGTACAGGCCTGTCGATGTTCATTTTAGCGAGTCCAAAGACAGAAAACTTGAAGGTTTTTCGTGATTATAAAGTCTGGAAAAACACTGAAAAGAGAACTCTCTTTGTTCCTTTTTCGTACAGTTAGTCTCATGAGGCCTAAAAAGAGATAAACTACCACTCGAAAGATGTCCTTTTGAACTTTTTAACGAGTGTGAAAGGAAGCAAGATCACTCGATGATCTTTTCATATTTAGAGAGTCTGAAAAGAGTTTAAAGATGACTCCAGGGGGTTCCTTTTTTGTGTGTCCATACGGGTCCGAAAAAGAGATAAAAGTATACCCGGTGCGTTCTTATATTCTCGAGCTTGAGAATGAACTAAGACTATGCTCGTGGATGTGACAAGGTAAACAAATGATCAGAACTACTTTGAAACCTGTAGTGTCAAAACTACAATCCAGAGGTTTAGTGAAGCCATTATATTGTCAAAGAAACCCACAAATAACTATACCTTATAAAATATGGAAATCTATAAATAGTAATACAAGAAAAATCTTCATTTACCATTTCATTTTGCATAAGGATTTGTAGCAGTGGAGATTCTCACTTTGGAGGTGGATCTTGTTTCGCTTGATACCGGAGCTACGGTTGACCGTTTCTCTTACCGTTTGGACCAGGTAGATCTTCATCTCCCCTTCTTTCAATTACATGGTTCAATATCCGTTTTCATAGCAATATTTAAATTAAAAAACGAATCCCTAGATCGCTCCAAAAAAAAATTAAATCGGCCTCTATTGAAAACGACGGGAAAAAGACATTCTTTTGCAAAAACGTTTTTATAAGGTGATAGAAAAGATGCCAACGCCTTGACACTTGCGTATATGGGTCATTTTTGTCAAAGAATCCATAAAAAAACTCATAAATATGCCCACGCAACCATTATGAAAATTATTTCCATTTAAAACGTTTTATTGTTACGTGATGATTATTGAGTGATAAAAAGAGGGCGTGGTCCTTTTTGAACAATGTGGGCATTAGATTTCAAGTTTTTAGATTGCTTAAGAAATTACCGAAAAATTGAATAATGAAATTCTTTGTTTTTTTTTGTTTGTAGGTGATTTTGGAAATGACCATGATTGAGTGGAAGGAACGAGAGAATGATCTTGATGATTTGGCTGCTTTGCGGAGTCCTCGCATGCGGGCCACGTTGAGAGGTTGTGGCCTTCTAAAATTCTTCAAATTGCAAAAGATGAAGAAAGAGATTCTTCTGCTCGAGTACATAATCAGCTTGTGGGATGTCACAGAGCAAGGGTTTCGAATCAGAACACAACTTCTAACAATTGAGTTGGAAGACGTATATTTCTTGACTGGCCTCTTGAAAAGAGGGGTTCCTATACCTTTTTCCGGACAGAGGGCGCTTCCTGAGCAAGTGGGCGTGTATCTGGCACGTCATTGTGTCCCAGGAGCAAGACTAGTGGGGGGTAGAATCCCAATCAAGGATATCAGAGAGTTACCCCTTCGGTCTATTTTTTTGTCCATCATGAGTGTGACCAGAAGCACTAGTGCACATATGGCGTCGAGATCAAAGGTAGCTTATGGCGTATAGTGTTTGGAGCCAACACTGTTTAACTGGAGCACAGGGTTTCTTTGGAATGTGAAGGAACAAGTTTCGCAGTGTAGGATGGGGCATAAACAGTTTGGATATGTCTCTTTCTTGGTCTCATTCTTCTTAGAGAGCATACCCCAGATGAAGCCTCAGATTTCATTGGTGGTATGACCAGTGGGAGAGCCAAGGATGGAATGGTGGACTAGTCTGTCTCCGAGACTAGTGGCAGAGTCAGAGTTCCGTTTCACCTGTGACTTCTTCGCTTGGCTGAGACGCCAGTATCTTTGGATAGAAGACTCCCCATATGCTGAGGTGGACTTTCACAGGAGCATGGATTTGATTCTACCCATGGGGGAAGATTGGGATGCGTCAGGTGAGATACTAAGCAACGTCTTGTTTAGTTTTTGTTTTAAGTTTTTTAACGTATATATATATATTTGGGTATGTAGAAGAGTTTTTAATGGATGTATTGTTTCAACATGCAGACAAGGGAGCAGTGCGCCTGACTGAGATACCAATACCAAGACGTCACGGGGGTGCTCCGGTTGCAGTAGATTCGGGGGCACTAGTGATAGGTCTCCAAGAGGTTGAAAGAAACATTCAAGGCCTCACGATGGGCATTCCTCCTCTACGGAGGAGAGAAGTGCCTTTACATCTACAGAGGCACACTGTGGGAGTGCCAGAGAATGTTAATTCTCTACTGAGATGCGTAGTGCACGTAGTGATATGTTACTCTCAGCACAATGCAATGCAGGGAGATTAGAGTCTCTCTGGTGATTTTATATTTTGCATGACTTGTAAGACGATGTTGTATGGGTGTAAAGACCCAACATTTTTCTCTTCCAAATACTTTTTTGATGTAATCAAAACATTTTCAGTCATGCTATGTATATATATACAGTTCCAAGTTTTTACAGTGCCAAAAATTTTGTACATGATGATGCCTTTACTATGATGTGTTTTAATTTACATGTGATGTACAATTTATTTTCCTTCATGAAACCTTATCTATGGGTGAGATATCGATCCATGATGTAATTAGCTAACGAATCTGAAACATTGTTGAGTTCTCTTGGAATATGTCTGTATTTGATATAATCAAATATTCGTTCGAGATGACGAACTTGTAGGTGGAGACGTAGCAGGATAGGATTACGAATAGAGTAGATACGATTGAGTTGATAGACCACGAGTTGGGAGTCTAGGTTAACAATGATACGAGAGATACCTAGGGAGGAGGCTTGGGTCAAAATTCCAATGAAAACATGATATTCTGCCATGTTATTAGTCGATGGTCCTAAGCAAATACCTCTTGAACTCACCACCTCGTCAAATTGGTAAATGACCCATGCTGCCGAAGCAATGTTCCGGGTGTGTCAACTAGCGCCATCCACAAACCCGACAAAGATAGAAAAGGAAGATGTCATCTGCACATGAAAACACAAGGCACAATTATGAGTGGCAAAGGCAAAGACTCGAGCATGCGAAAGAAACAGACACACCAAACTAAAATACAATAATGTACAACATACATCTGCTAGGTGATCTAGGCATAGTACTTTTTAAGGTAAAGCCCGTTCCGGGGCTCCCCTAGGGAAATTCCATCATAATCGACTAACTCGTAGGCGCCTCTGTGTAGAACATGTTTCACAATGTAAGGGCCATGCCACAGAGGTTCTAACTTACCTGTCCCTAGCTTTTCATGATCCTGGTCATAGACGAGGACTAAGTCTCCTTCTGCAAAAGTCTGAGGATGGACGGATTTGTCGTATTGATTTTTTATCCATTTATGATGTGCCTCGTTAACGAGAGTGACATCATGATGTGTTTCATCTAGTTTGGTTAGATATAAGAAACGTTCTTCTTCAGCAGAAGTATGGGGTAGGAGTTCTACTTTAAGTTTCAGAGATGGAATTTCACACTTGATTGGTAAAACGGCTTCGATGCCATACACTAACTGGAAAGGAGTGAACCCAGTTACGGTTTTCATGGAAGTATGGTAAGCCCAGAGAGTGGAGAAAAGTTGTAGATGCCAGGATGTCTTAGTTTCCCCTACCATGCATTGAATCATGGTTTTGAGGACCTTGTTGATGGCATCAACTTGTCCGTTGGCCTGAGGATAGTATGGGGATGAGTTTTCATGGTGAAAACCCAACTTGGCATGCAATTCACCCATCATCTGGTTCTTAAAGTGTGCACTGTGATCAGTGACAATGGCGCGTGGTACACCAAAATGAGTTATGATGTGATTAAAAACAAAAAGAGTTGCGGTACGACCATCGTTCAGAAAGGTAGGCATAGCCTTAGCCCATTTTGTAAAGTAGTCGACGGTGACGATTATATAACCGTGCCCCCTAGCTGAGGTAGGCTTACATTGCATGAAATCGATACCCCCCTTGCCAAAGGGGTCGATGGAGATAATGGGGTGTAGCATAGTAGGGTGGGTTCATGCCTTGTGGTTGAAAACTTGGCAGGGTGGGCATTTTTTGACTGCCTCAATACAATCTTTGAAAATCTTGGGCCAAAAATAGCTGGCACGTAGAATTTTTTGGGCTATGTCCATCCCAGAAAGGTGACCACCACAAGCTCCAAGGTGATAGTCATTCAGAACGCGTTCATCCTCTGCATGAATCAAACATCGTCGAAGGATAGTATCAATACCACAACGATACAAGGTGTCACCGACGATGAGATAACGATGAGAATGGTGGAGAATACGTCGACGCTCTTCATGGGAAGTGTTAGGCTGAAAGCGTTGGGTTTGGAGGTAAAGGAGGATGTCTCCATACCAAGGATCAGAGGTGTTGATGAGGAAAAGAGTTTCGTCAGGGAGAGAATCTCTAGGTTCAATGTCTTCATCAGCATGGGGGAGATCGCAGATAAGCTCCGGAAACACCAAGGACTTTTTGGCTTTGGACTTCGCAAATTCAAGATCGAATTCCTGAAGGATGACAATCCATTTAAAGTATTTTCCCCCGAGCACTTGACGTGTCAAGACATGGTACATGGGGTTTGAGTCCGCAATCACCGTGGTGGTGCGTAGTAAGATGTAGTGGATAAATCTCTGGACAACGATGACGACTGCCAGAGCCGGTTTCTCTACATGTGAATATCAGAGTTTGGGTCCAGATAGACTCTTGCTCAGGTAATAGATCACACGTTCCTCACTATTGGGGTGCTCTTGAACTAACACCATTGCAATAGTAAAAGTGGAGGCAACTAAGTAAAGGATGTAGTCCTTTGTATACTCTAGAGGATGCAAAAAAGGTGCGTGGGTTAGGGCATGCTTGAGAGCATCAAATGACCGTTGAGAGATGCCATCCCAGATGAAAGGGGTGTTTTTCTACAGCAGTCGCATGAATCCTTTAGTTATCTCAACGTAGTTACAAATGAAACGACGAAGGAAGTTTGCTTTTCCTTGCAAACTTTGGAGTTGAGTCAAACTAGTAGGCAGGGGTAAGGCTAGAATAGCCTTAATCTTTAAGGGATCCACCCGAATCCCGTCTTTAGAGAAAAAAAAATTGAGGAGTCGACCGGATTTGACAACAAAGATACACTTATGTGGGTTCAAGTAGATATGGTAAAACTGACATCGAAGAAAAATAGCCCGTAAGTGATCAATGTGATCTAATCGATTGAATGAGTGGGCAGGTAAGTCGTCGAGGTAAGGTTCTGCAATATGCTTGATATCGTGGAAAGCGTTTGACATGGCCCGTTGGAAAGTAGCACCAGCGTTTTTCATACCAAAAGGTAGCTTTAAATAGGCGAAAGTTCCCCATGGGTAGATAAAGGTCGTCTTATGTTGATCAACAGGTAAAGTTTCAATCTGGTTATACTCGGAGAAGCCATCCATGAAAGAGAAGATTACACTCCCAACATAATTATTAATGATTTGGTCGATGAAGGGCGTAGGGTAGTTGTCCTTTGGACAAACTTTATTGAGATCCCGATAGTCAACACAGACACAGATGGTTCCTTGTTTCTTGGCAACCGGAACAAGGTTGGAGACCCATTCTGTCAAAGGGACAGGATAGATAAAGCCAGATTTTAAAATCTTCTCAACTTCTGCCTTTATAGCTACGATTTTCTTGGGATGAACTGGGAAGAGTTTCTGTTGAACAGGTTTCGCACCTGGGTAAGTCTTGATTTCATGCACGACAATTGAGGGGTCGATTCCTGGCATTTCTTTGTAGCTCCAAGCGAAGACATCGTGGAATACTTTAAACAGAGCAGTGTAAGATACCACTTCTTCGAGTGTGAAATTAGCACCAAGGTTAATGTTTTCCACAATGCCCTCTTTGATTGAAATATCGATAACGATCATAGTAGAGATATTACCCATATTCCCCTCAGAAAGAGTATCTTGTGTGAGGATGGGAGATTGCGGAGAATCGGTAACATCAGGAGGGAAGACAGAGTGTATGTCTTTGTGAATTTCTTCAAGAAACGGAAGAAATGAGGATCAATGATGGTTATCATACCAAGGTACATCATCGATACTGAGCATTTCCATTATAGATTCGTCGGAAGGAAAAATGTGGGAAATGTAGTTGATCGCGGACGATAGGGAATCCAACCATGACGGCATCGAGTAGGCATCAGGTGCCAATAAATGGGGGTTGTCTGGGGAGGGAGAGGCAGATTGAATAGACACGTATGCAACCTCGGCTGGGTTAAGTGGCATGGTGTCACCAAGCACATCGAATTCCATAGGAATAGGTACAATCCAAGGGTCAGATGATTCCAAAGATTGATAAGCCATAGTCGAAATCATATTGACGGTGGAAATATGATGTGTGGTGGGTGGAAGTGGTGTAGGGAAGGTACCCATAAGGCTAGAATATTTCAACAAGACAACACCAACGCTTTCATACGTAACTGGGTTGTCTCCCAAAAAAAKAATGTTGTTGGTGACAGGGGCACGAGCGTCGGATGTACAGAAATCTAGTTGATCGATAGTGACAATTTTGCCTTGATGGGGGAATTGTACACATCAAAAAACCGACGAGGCGACGACAGTCATCAGGGATGATTTTAAGGATGGAAATTTGTTTTAAAATGTAGAAACCTTGGTGAATCTTACTAATCCTTCATATGCCAACTATAAATGTTTGGCGATATTTTTGTAAAAATATTCAAATTTATAAGGATTTTATATATTTTTTATAATTTTTTGGCAATTTTTAGGGTAAAATAATTTTATCCTATAGAATTTGGGCGAATCATTTTTAAAATAGCGAATCTCATTTTTGGAAAAACCATGGAAAATTAGCCCATGAGCGAAATTTATCCCCTAAAATCATCCATGGAAGTCATAGCATAGAACCAACTTCTTCTGAGTAGTAGGTTGTAATTGAGGGGGGCATCGACCACCTCGACATCAACAGTAACAGTTTTGCCACCCAATTGAATGACTAAGGATTGTAAAAGTCCATGAGGATGAAAACCTCGCCCATCAAAAGTGCATAACATTGTAGGGGATTTGTTAAGGGCAGGTGATTTTAAGACTTTCCAACAAGCTAAAGACATGACACAAGTGGAGGCTCCCTCATCCAAGATAGTTCAGTGGATTTGTTTATTGTGAACAACAACATCGATCTGAAAAGATAGTTGGTGGGAGAGTCGAGGTTGATGATCCTCCAGATTAAACATGAGGTTATTAGATGACTCAGGATCGCAATCACGGATGATGGCTAAGAGCGGTCTACGTTGGCTGGGACAGTGTTGTAGAACTTCCAAAGCAGACATAGCACACGGTGCTTGAGCCAAATCTTCAACAATGTTGTAGTTTTGGGCAGCCCGTGAACTAGGATTAAAGGTAGATTTTTGGATAGTTCTTTTAGGAGGGTGTAATATGGAGTCAAATGAAGGTTTCTCAATTTGAAGTGGCCCGGACGGAAGGCTAGCAAACAAAGGACTAACGAAAGATGGTAATGTGTCTGGTAAGGGATCGTTAGCGAGCTTCGGCTTATCAGGTTTAATCGGTGTGTCATATTTTGTAGTGCGAGTGGTCAGATTAATCTTGTTAAGCATGTAAATGTGGGCACTTGTCGAGGCCTCATCATGGGATTGGTTGGAACTACCGCCTGGAGTGGGGGTTTGAGAAACCGAAGATTGCTGCTGTGGAAAAGGTTGGGTAAGCACAATGGGTTGTGAATTTCCCTTAAAAATCTTGGCCACTTCATTGCGATGTGGACAGTCTCAAGTGTAGTGATCATCGCCACAAGTAAGACATGGGAATTTCAGTTTCCGTTGTGGTTGTTTTCCGGCAGCTGGGGTTTGAGGTTGATTTTTGGTTGTTCATTGTTGTTGTTTTTCTTTGGTTTATTTTTTTCTTTCTTCTTGCCTCCAGGTTGTTGTGAAGGAGTCAATTGGACCATATTCACATCAGAGACCTGAGTTTGAGGGGAGGTAGAAGAGGGTGCAGTCGAACTGGGATCAGATGTCGAAGCAGACCGCTGGGTTGTTCCAGTCGACTGGGAAGTAGATTGGGTTTTGACGGAGCCAATGACTCCATCCATGTGCGAGGTAGACGATGGTTTGGATGGATCATTAGTGGCATGGGTAGAATTTGGTATCAACTTGTACAGAGTACCAGATTGTGAATAAACCAAATCTAAGTACTGAGCTCGAGAAATAGCTTCTTCTTCGATGACTACACCACCCATAGCAACATCATGAGTGATCTGGGGTAGCAGTGATTTGGTGAACCATTCCGCTAATAATTGGTCAGGAATGACCGCTTTGATTAACCTTCATCGTCGTCTCCATTCATGAATATGATCAGAGATATGTACGGAGGATGTCTGACGAAGGGAGGTCAATAGTTCGGTACCCGTCTCATATCGAATGGGTAGTTGGAAGTGTGTGAGGAAGGACATGGCACGGGAGTTGAAATCGTGAAAAGAAACACGTGGTAGTTCAATATACCATTTTGCTACAGAACCTGTAAGCATTCGTTGAAAAAGACGCAAACGTATAAAATCGTCCATGAGGGAGTTGGATGAACACCACAAATGGAAAGTCATCACATGGTTGTTTCGGTATTCTCTAGACTTTCTGTCGAATTTGGGAATATCAGAAGGAAGTTTAGCTGGAATAGCTGGCCAAACTGGAGAATGAAAAATAGGATCATTCATTAACCGAGACAAGTTTGGGAGGTCCAGAGTCACTACGAAAGGTAGTTGTCGGTTAACCTATGGGTAATACTGGTGTGGCATAGGAACACCAGTAGGACCATACACTGGGTTAGGCAGATAATTGTAACCAATGGGTCCTCTTGTATAAGGTTGGTGTTGACCAGGGTACACAAGATTTGAGGGATCTCAAGAAACATGTGCGATCGGGGGATAACCAGATTGGTTTTGAGGATTATAAGCCGGATTTGGCGTTTTTCCATAAGGAGGATATAGATGAGTCCCTTGAGGGGGAAGAGGTTGTTGTGGAACTTGAGGATTGTGTCCCCTCGATAATTGTGGGTTTCCTGGAAAAGGGATATTCCATGGTGTTAGCGTCAGAAGTCACTCCTGGATTGCTTGCAGGAGTAGAGCCCAACGCCCATCAGTTTTATGTCACGATAAATTTTAGTGGGTGATCGAATGGGTAGTGACTCGGGAAGATATTACTCTAATTTAGGGATTGGGTCTGGTATGTAAGGGACAAAGGAGGTATTGATCTAACTTAAGTCAGTGAGTTGATTGTAAAATGTGCAGGTGGAAGACTTAGTGAGAGGAGTGAGAAAACTACCTCAGGCAACAGGCCTTTCAGCAGTTTGTAGAAGAAAAAATCTGAATGCAAGATCCTCTTGGTTCAGGGCTTCGGGAAACTGAAAGAGGGATTTGACTAGATCCTCCAATTACAAGTCATTCAGTGCTAAGAAAATCACAGAGACCGATTAGAAACAACGCAACTATTACAGTGATCCAATCTACATCATCCTATAACAGTCACAACTCGACTGGATCCTCCAATTCCAAGTTGTTCTAACACAGTGTAAACAAAGACATGAAAGAAGCTGACATTCATAAGGCAAGAAGTCTCAAGAGTCCATACATAACCAGAATAACAGTGCTTCATTAAAATTTTACAATCGGGAGCCTTGCTCAACCATCGATGGATTACAAAATACAAAGAATGAGTCTATATACTCAGGAAAAGTCACCTCACAGAGGCATGCTCAGTCACCCAAGGCTTGGTGTAAGGTAGA
>SNQJ01S0148595.1:30952-55263 GCA_010110895.2 Picea sitchensis | reverse complement strand
TGTATGGTGTTGCCCTACCTCAAGGGTTTGGTAATAATAAAGTGTAGTTTCTTCTATCTTGCTTTGTGGATCTATTGTGTATTTAGTAATTGTGTTGATTATATCTTCAGATCTGGTATTGGTTCTTAACACTTGGTGTCACTTCAGTTGAACTCGTACTAATATCTTTCTTCAAGTGCCATCTTAACTGCGCATGGCTCCTGCAAGGAGGGTAGCTGAGCCATTAAGCACTGAGCTAGCGTGTGAAGACTTCTCTGTCTAGTCGAGGACTTCAGCATGGTTTCTTTGGAACAATCGGTACGCAATACCTCTTTGAGCAGACCTCTTTGCAGACCTTCCATTCCTCACACTTAATGAATGAAAGGAGGCTTCAACCACCCGTCCTCATCTTCATTTACTCTAAGCGAAAACCAGGATCGAGGTCACATCAGATGGTGCATGGAGATCACGATGATCCTTTCGGTGACTAGACCCGATGCCTTTGCCCCCTTTGCGCAACTCTTTTCTTTCCTGAGTGATCACGGGATGTGACCCTGTGCTTATTCCCAAGGTGCTTTCAGCGTTCGCGAATAGGAAGGGGCTGATCCTTATTTCTTGAAATCATGATTAGTGAAACACGGAGACAACTTAATATGGCGCCACACGCCCCTCTAGATCTGATGGTTCTTAACTCTCCCGACGATGCTGTGGGCCCCAGGTCCTGGACGCTCTCGTCACTTCACGCATCGGGGGTATGAGGGAGCTGCTTCTTATGCTTCAAAATCGCGATGGGCCAAAAGGCGAGGAGCCTAATCGTGCACCGGGTGTCCCCTTTAGATGGAAGGCTTCTATTCTTCCCTGCATACAATATGGGCGTGATCTATTCGTGCTAATCTTAGCGCAACTCGGCTAACCGCGATTTTCCGCCAACCACTGATCTGCTCTTATGGATGAATTTGGGCCGCCGACGAGATAATCTCACCTGCTCACTTGCTTGGGATCTTGAAATGAGATTTTTCGTGTTGTGCTCGGGCGCTCCTCATGCGACTCGCTGACCTGAATGCTCTTGTGCCCCAGATAAGAAATGTTACTAACATTAGGCTCCATGGGGAATAGAGTCGTCCCTGTGATGCTCTAAGGACTCATTTTGCAGTTCCAGTGCCTTGTTGTTGGGCTATGGAGTCATTTACCAAGCCGAAACAATAAAAATAAAAACAAAGAACTAAAAGGACAATATTTACAAACAAAGGAGCCTTTGAAGGCTCAGACAAAACATTTCTTAAGAAAATGCCCATTTACTGGGCTGTTGAAAACTTCCTCGCCCCCAAAATCCTGCAACCTATATGTGTTATTTGAGAAAACCTCAGAGATTCTGAAAGGCCCGATCCATAGGGATTCAAATTTACCATGTTTGCCTTTATCTTGCTTAGGAGCATCCCATTTCAGCACCAGGTCTCCTATCCAAAATTCTACCTTCTTGGCCTTCTTATCGAAAACTTGCTTGATCCTTTGCTGATGGTCCTGAATTCTATCCATTGCCTGCTCCCTAGCCTGCTCGGCCTCCACTAGCTAATGAATTATTCTGATCATGTCATCAAGCTCCTCCTGATGATCCTGGAGGAATGTTTCTACAGGAATGTCTAAATGAGAAGGGAAAATAGCCTCCGCTCCATAGACTAATTGGAAAGGAGAAACATCGATAGATCTCTTCGTGGCCACTCGATCGGCCCATAGAGAAAACTTTAATCTTGAATGCCAAGCCTTCTTGTTGTCTTCCAACAATATTTTCATGATCCTTATCAGGATTTTGTTGGAGGATTTTGCTAAACCGTTTCCCTATGGATAATATGGGGTGGAGTGAATCAGTTTGATCCTGAAATGCTCACAAAACTTGGCTAATGGCTCAGACCCAAAAGCGGCTTCTTTATCAGTGACAATTTTACTTGGGCAACCGAACCTCGTGATGAGGTCCTCCAGGAACCCAATGATTACCTTGTGGGAAGCACTCCTGGTAGGGATAACTTCAATCCACTTGGTAAAGAAATCTGTAGTAGTCAGGATCCATCTGTGCTGCCCACTGGAAGCGGGGTGAATTTCTCCGATGAAATCTAGGCCCCACTGTTGGAAAGGTCTCGAAACAACCACATGATTTAGTGGCAAGGACTTGAGTTGTTGTTTTCCTGCAAACCTTTGACATTGGATACAGGTTCTAACTCCTCTATGGACATCAGCAAACAAGGTGGGCCAATAGTACCCAGCTCTAAGAATTTTGTGGGCTGTGGCCTTCCAGAAATTGTTCTCTCCACATAGGCTGCTGTGAAATTCATCCATGATCATATCATCCTCTTGTGAATTCATGCATTTTAAAATCACCCCCAGGGGGTCTTTCCAGTATAAAATTTGATCGATAAGGCAGTATCTGACTGCCTTGAGCTTCAGAGATCTTGCTTTATTTCTTTGCAGGTCATCTGGAGGCTGCAACTCTTGTAGAAAGTATATAACATCCTTATACCAAGGAAATCGAGCCAATGGGGGCTCCCTCTGAGGGTCCATGTCAGACAGCTGACCCTGTTGAATTTATGAGCATTCGTCGATGAAACTTATCCCCAAATCTTGGCGATTGGCTTCAGCTAATAGTTTGGCTAAACCTTGACCTTTGATCAATTTGGTAGGATTTATTTCCAGGTCAAATTCCAGAATCTTGGCTATCCACTTACTCCTTCTCCCATCTAGGTCAGGCTGAATAAGAATGTCTTTAACAACAGCTGAGGGGACATAGGCGATGATTTTTTACTGCAGGACATAGATTCTAAAGGCCTTGAGAGCCTTTACCAGGGCATAGGCATGCTTCTCCATGGTGTCATTCTTGACTTCAACATCCCTTAATGCTCAGCTGAAATAGGCAATAGGTTGCTCTAGCCCAACCTCATTTGTCTGTAATAAAATAGCAGCCACAGTGTCGGGTGAGGCAAAGGAGAAAATAACGAAATCCTTTGAGTAGTTGGGACTGATAAGCACAGGGGCTTCAGTCAGGGCCTTCTTTATTTGCTCAAATGAATGTCGCGATTCAGAAGTCCACTTTACTTCATTTCCTTTCCTTAACATGGCTGTTATAAGTCTTACCTCCTCAACAAAGTTAGGCACAAATATCCTCAGAAAATTAATCTTACCAAGCAAAGATTGGACCTCCTTCTTGGACCTCGAGATTGATAAGGCTTGTATTGCCTCAACTCTACTCAGATCGATCCTTACTCCTTCTGCTGATACTATGTGGCCTAGTAACTTTCCCTCCTGCATGGCGAACACAGATTTCTTGGGGTTTAATGAAATGCCAAAACTCCTGCATTTCAGGAAAACCTTCCTGAGATGACAACAATTTTATTTATCAGATTTTGAAAACACTGTGATGTCATCCAGATAGACGACCAAAAATTTATCCTTTTCCCCAATGAAAGCTATGTCCATGGCACGTTGAAACGTTGCCCCTGCATTCATTAATCCAAATAGCATCTTGGCATACATGAATGTCCCCCATGGAGTGGTAAATGTTGTCTTTTCCCTATCCTCAAGCAAAACATAGACTTGATTGTATCCAGAGAAACCATCGATCATGGACATCCTGGATGCTCCTGTTACCCTATGTAGTATATGTTCCATCTTTGGTAAGGGGTAGTTATCCTTTCATGAGATCCTGTTCAGATTTCTGAAGTCTACACAGAGTCTGATTTCTCCATTCTTTTTCCTTACTGGTACCAAGTTGGCTACCCACTCCGAATATCTCAGTGGTACAATGATTCGAGCTTGAAGCAGCTTCTTCACTTCCCTCTCCATGATAGGCAACAACATAGGATTGATCTGTCTCAACTTCTGCCTGAATGGCTTTGCCTCTCCTTTCAATGGGATTTTATGCTCGATGACAGTGGTGTCATATGTTTTGAGGTCTTCGTAGGTCCAGGCAAAAACATCAGCAAATTCGCTCAAAATTCCAATGTATTCAGACCTCTGCTCCTTTGTCAGAATTCTTGACAATTTGACAAACTTGGGCTCACTCTCGGTGCCAATGTTGCACTGAACAGTACCATTGTCATCCTCCAAGATTTCCCCCTTTAACGACACATCATTTATATCAAAACTCATTTCCAAAGGAACCAGTCCCCTCGGAATATGGTTGCTGGGGAGATGCACAATCTCATGCTTTGCTATTTTACTCAGCAACTTACCCCCATCAAGCCTTTTTTTCAGAGATAGGATCTTAGTCGATATGCATCTCTGAAAATTATTCGACAGTCTCCAAGAATTTATTGATCTCGAGATCATCCTCGAATACCCTCTAATGTTTGACATTTTCAGGTATGGAAGGCCTATGTTTTACTTCTACATTATATCTGAATTTGGGCGGCAAGGGTACTTTGAAATTGCTTGCTGACATAGCCAAGGAATCCGCCACTGTGTTCTTCTCTCTTGGGATGAAAGAGATGTTAAATGCTAAGAAGAAACTTTCAATTAGGTCCCATACCTCATTTCTGTAACTCCTGAGTCAAGGATGCTTAGCCTGATAAGCGTTTCTGACCTGTTGGACCACCAACTCTGCATCACCGAACACCGCTACCTCCCGAATTCCCATTTCCCTCACAGCTCTTAATCCCAAAACAAGAGCTTCATATTCTGCCACATTATTTGTAGCTTCAAATTCTAGTTTGTACGACAGAGATATGGTTTCCTGAGCAGGTGACACAAAAAACACCCCAGCTCCAGCGCCTTCCTTGGAACAGGCTCCATCAAAGAACATTTTCCAGATGGGGGTGATGGAGGGAGGAAATTCATGGGAAGTGGTGGGTGGTTTTCTGAGTCTTAAAGAAGGATCGGGAGAATTAGTGAGTTGTAGTACACTGGAACCTAAATCAGTGTCTAATGCAAAAATGGGATGGTTTGTAGGGCTGGCTCCATCATTGATTATATAGGCCAGTTGGGCTTCCCTGTATAGCCTCCTATGTTCTCCTCCGAACACTGGGATAGTAGCATATGTGAGGTCCATCTGCAAAGTTCCCCCCAGTATTTTTATCCAAGATCTTGATAATAACATACCGAACTTGGGGGGGACATCATCCACTACGATATCCATGACCACACTTTTCATGGGCACTGAAATTTTATGGAGTCGAAGGAATAGAGCTCATGATAGGATCGGGTGACTTCTAGCCCTAACTCTTCCATGACAATTTTTGGCATGAGGTTGTGAGAAGCCCCTGAATCCATCAAGCAGTTGTGCAGTACCTTGTCATGTATGTTCAAGGAAGTGTAGAACGGAGGGGATGAGTCATTCCTGTCTTCTACCATAGGACCTAAGACAACTGCAGGCTTTTCATCTTGAAAATTGATGGAGTCTATGGGAAGGCATGAGACCTCAGACATCAAAAGGTCAAAGAAGCACTTCTTGAACCCTTCATGTTTGATCAATTCGATCAGGGGTATAGGGATCCAGATTTTTTGGATTTCATGCTCGAAATTAAAAGAAGATGTAAGCTTTGGAATTTCTCTTATTTCGGGGACATGACTCTGGACAATGGGAGAGAGGGGGTTGGGTATTCTTACCTTTGTGACTATCTGCTGCTTCATTAGCAGGTTTCTCTGTTCTGGTGGACTTCTCGACAATATCAGATGCCACTGTCTTTTTCTTGGACCTCAGATCATACCTGCCTTGGTTGCCATTAGACCTGTCCCCCTTGCTCAGTTCATTCAGCTAACTGTCCATGAGGGACTCTTCGTATGCTGATTGAGTGAGATGAGGAAAAGGAGGAGTGTCTCCTAAGAAATGAAATTCAAGATCAAGCTCGTCTGTTTCCCCTTCTTCCCTTTCGGCCACAAAATTGTTTTGAAAAGGGGCCTGAATTTTCTGATCTTCTCTGTCTCTTCCCCTCTCTCTATGCACAGTCGGGGAATTAATATTGTTGGGTCTCCTAAAACCTCCTTTGTTTTCAGCGTTTTGAGGGCCCTTGTATGCTTGCCTCCCCTCTACCTTCATTCTCTCCATATCTGCAGACAGAGACTTCACCATCTTGGTTAGTTCATCCACTTGAGGGTGGGGCACCGATGGGCCAGAAGTTGAGGCTTCCAACATTCCCTTCCTACTATCTTCATCGGCCTTGTTCCTCAGTCTATCGGCTACTAATACATTGGATTCCACTTCTATGGCCGCATCTTGCATTTGAGCTAAGGACGTGGCTCTTCTTTCTCTCAATAAAATACAGAAATCGGGGTCAAACGCACTAGCATAAGAAATCTTGGCTGAGGCTTCTGAGGGTTTTATTTCGGCAGGGATTTTTTTGTACATCTTATTGAATCTTTTGGAGAAGTCAGAGACATATTCTCCTTCCATTTTCTTCAAAGACCCGAACTCTGTCATGTAATACATGAAATCCTTCCTATCTCCCCACTGCCTCAGGAAAGCACTATCCAGAGATTCGATCCCAGCAATAGATCCTGGGGCCAATCCTCTAAACCATTTCTTCACTTCACCATCTAGGCTCTGGACAAAGACTCTCATCTAGACATCTTCATTTTCAATGTTCAGGTTATCCGCATAACTGTAGAAAGCAGCCAGGTGCTCTTCCGCAGTTATGTCCCTTTCCCCAGTGAACTTGGGCATATACTTCAAGTAATCTCCAGTTGGGAGAGGATTCATAGGATGGGGTAGGACTAGGGGAGAATATCTGGTAGAGACTATGGCGTCCATTCTATTTAGAGGAGGATTAGCACCAGCCATAGGAATATTAGGTGGAGGAGAACTTGGAGGAGAAGGAGTTCATGAAGGGGCTACTGGGAATGAGTCCCAGAGTGGGATGGGAAACAAAAGGGGATTTAAGGAGAAGTCTAACGGGCTCAAGTCAGTAGATGCTCCTCTTTGTGCAGGAGTGGTAACAGTAACAAGAGGAGTAGTGGGAAAATCTTCAATGGTCCTGGGTCTACACCAAAATATAGCTTCAGAGGAGAGGGGAGTGACAAGGGCTTCTCCCTCCAATGCCAGACTAGGAGGGGAGAACTCAGCAGGAACACTCCCGAAATTTAGGAAATGAGAAACCTCCGAAGGAGGTCTATTAAGAAACTGAGGAGGAGAAAGTGGAGCTCCTACAGAAGGAGATGGTGGAATACCTGGTTCGGCGGTGGAAGCTTCTTCTTCAGAGACCTTTCCTTTTATAAGAACCATCTCTGGATCAGTTGCAGGTGTAGCTAGAGGCAACTGTGGATGAGATCGCATGTGTCTACCTCTGAAAGACAAAATTAACACGACAGGTTCGCCATAGTGGAGTCGTCACAATGGAGTCACCAGGTGCACAACAACAATCTTTAAAGGCTCTGATACCTGATGTACCTTCATAATCAGAGGCTCAATGTCGTTCAATCTCGGGGAAAATTTTCAACTTCGTCCCCAGCAACGGCGCCATAAATGTTAGCATTAGAAGTCACTCCTGGATTGCTTGTAGGAGAAGATCCCAATGCCCATCAGTTTTATGTCACGATAAATTTTAGTGGGTGATCGAATGGGTAGTGACTCGGGAAGATATTACTCTAATTCAGGGACTGGGTATGGTATGTAAGGGACAAAGGAGGTCTTGATCTAACTTCAGTCAGTGAGTTGATTGTAAAATGTGTAGGTGGAAGACTTAGTGAGAGGAGTGAGAAAACTACCTCAGGTAACAGGGCTTTCAACAATTTGTAGAAGAAAAAATATGAATGCAAGATCCTCTTGGTTTAGGGCTTCGGGAAACTGAAAGGGGGACTTGACTGGATCTTCCAATTCCAAGTCGTTCAACGCTAAGAAAATCACAGAGACTGATTAGAAACAATGCAACTGTTACAGTGATCCAACCTACATCATCCTATAATAGTCACAACTCGACTGGATCCTCCAATTCTGAGTTGTTCTAACACAGTGTAAACAAATACGTGAAAGAATATGACATTCATAAGGCAAGAAGTCTCAAGATTCCATATATAACCAAAATAATAGTGCTTCATTAAAATTTTACAACCGGGAGCCTTGCTCAACCATCGATGGATTACAAAATACAAAGATTGAGTCTATATACTCAGGAAACGTCACCTCGCAGAGGTGTGCCCAGTCACCCAAGGCTTGGTGTCACTTCATTCGAACTCGTACTGATATATTTCTTCAAGCGCCATCTTAACTGTGCATGGCTCCTGCAAGGAGGGTAGATGAGCCATTAAGCGCTAAGCTAGCATGTGCAGACTTCTCTGTCTAGTCGAGGACTTCAACATGGTTTCTTTGGAACAATCGGTATGTAGGACCTCTTCGAGTAGACCGATTGCCAGACCTTCCATTCCTCACACTTAATGAATGAAAGGAGGCTTCAACCACCCGTCCTCATCTTCATTTACTCTAAGCAAAAACTAGGATCGAGGTCGCATCAGATGGCACATGGAGATCACGATGATCCTTTCGGCGACTAGACCCAACGCCTTTGCCCCCTTTGCGTATCTCTTTTCTTTCCTGAGTGATCGTGGGCTATGACCCTGTGCTTATTCGCAAGGCACTTTCGGCGTTCACGAATAGGAAGGGGCTGATCCCTATTTCTTGAAATCGCGATTAGCAAAACACCGAGACAACTTAATATGGTGCCACACGCCCCTCTATATCTAACGGTTCTGAACTCTCCCAACGATGCTGTGGGCCCCAGGTCCTGGATGCTCTCATCACTTCGCGCATCGGGGGTATGAGGGAGCTACTTCTTACGCTTAGAAATCATGATGGGCGAAAAGACGAGGAGCCTAATCATGCACCGGATGTCCCCTTTAGATGGACGGCTGCTATTATTCCCTGCATACAATATGGGCACGATCTATTCGCGCTAATCTCGGCGCAACTCCGCTAACCRCGATTTTCTGCCAATCGTTGATCTTCTCTTATGGATGAATCTGGGTCGCCGATGAGATAATATTGTCCRCTCGCTTGCTTGGGAGCCTGAAATGAGATTTTTCGTGTTGCGCTTGGGCACTCCTCATGCAACTCACTGACTCGAATTCTCTTGTGCCCCGTACAAGAAATGTTACTAACACACGGATTGGGTGTGGTAGACACATTTTGTCCCTACGGTTGATGATAGGCTCCAGATTGAGGATTCCCCCCATCATGAGGGTTAAGTTGTCCTCCAGTGGGAGGATGCCTCCCAGCTTGAGGTGGAGTTCCTGGAATTTGGGAACCAGATGTAAATGATTGACCAGTGTTGCTTAACGTATTAAAGCCACCAAGACCAGTCCCTCTGGGTTGTTGTATAGGTATAGAACTTCTAGGCATAACTTGGGTAGTAGTGATAGTGGAAGAATTCAATGCTTTGTACCCAAAAGGGAGTGATGATGAAGGTCTAGGTGTTATTGGTGTGCCAATTGTAGCTTGGCTAACCACCGTATTACCGGCGGGAATAGTCGAAATGTGAGGGACCATTGTAGAGTGAGTTGTCTGGAGAGAAAAAGTGGACCTTGGCCAACAGACAATGTGTTTGGATCAACAGACGGTGTAGCTGAAAAAATGGTAGTACTGGTAAAATAGGGTAAGGGTATAGTGTAGGTGATAGGTGCGTCGACACCTATTCCTGTTCCATAAAGATCCCGCACCAAGTGCGACAGACTTCGAACAATGTTTGCGGTCCAAAAGGGATTTTCGACTAGAGGGTTTGAATGAGACCTAGTCGGAATGTCAGAAGGATTGATGACAATGAATTCACCGACTGAATTGAGTTGGAGAACACATCTCTCATATCCCTCTGGAATGCGGAAAGACTTCAGAGATTCTGAAACAATTCGAAAATTCTCTAAAGAGGTGGGAACTTCTTCTTAGTAGGTTATAGTGTCATGAACCTCGCTTTGTTGAGGAGATTCCTCCATAGAATGAGGGGGTAAAGGGGTATTCTCTTCCATGTTTTCTGGTGGAAGTCCCTGTAGCCTCCGAGAATGGCGTGGAGGGTCGATGTTAGCGAAAAAGAGTCGGCGAAAAAAATCTATGGCCAACTACCGAAAAGAAGCAGCATACACTAATAGAATCTAGGAATCACAACCAAGCAAACAAAACCTTCTCTCGATGACTGTACTAGTTGGTGATGAAATCCAACGTCGCGTGATCAAGTCAAGAAGGGGCGGGGATATGGTGGAACAGTTACAATGGCGACCTGCTTAACGGAATTTCACCTTGGTGCAAGCTTCCACGCAGTAATTGTGGATTTACCCTCCAAGGAGCCCGAGTGAGTTTAACCAATGTCTGCTCCAGGTACAGTGAAAATTCCCTTCACTGTCACCTTGTTTAAGACCCTAAAGATTATGGCCACTAAGGTTACCAATTTGCAGTCAGCCCCTGGGTGGGTATAGTCGACAGTCCAGTCCGAATGTACGGGCAGGGTATCTAGCCCGAAATCAACTTGAAAGGCTTCCACTCAACATTGTGGGTATACCTTTAAGAGATCCCCATAATACGATCTGACTACTACAATTAGTCAAACCACGGAGGGATAATCTTTGTAGCTTTCCGAGTGCGACCTTGTGCGTAACCCCTGTGTGAGAGGGGGATCCCAGTTAGACTTATACGACAATTGGATTTGACTCTCCCTAGCTCAGGATGATAATGTTTGTTTTGGAAACTTTGGAGAGTTATTCTCACAACCTAATCCAAAGTACTAATCCTAGTCTACTATTGGTGGAGGATCCTAGAAAAGAAAATGTTCTAGATAATTTTTAATTAACGTTCATTTTATAGCTATTCTTTACTCAAAAGGGGTGCATGGAAGTGAAACGGATGGAATGATGACTCAATCCCCAAAAAATGCATCAAAAATGATAAGAAATCATTTATTTTTTATGAATATCTATTTAAGGGAGAGAGAGAGAGTTATTTTCACTAACAAACACTAAGAAGGAATGTCCTCAAAATAATTTTCTTCAATCAAATCCGATGTGGTGTTAAAATTTTTTGGAGATGTTTTCTAATATGCAAATCAATCATGATGATGTATCTTTATTGTTTGTGTATGAATAATGATTAATTCAAAGCAACACTTCTCCTGCCAATTATCCTTTTGGATCAAGGAAACTCAGACAAACATAAGCAGGTTTCGTACAAACAATACACCCTCTTGTTGTGATAAAAAACAAGAAGAAAAAGAAAAGAAAACAAAGAAAATCAAGAATTTCCCACAAAAAAGAGATGTTGAAGAACAATGACCTCAACAAAAACCAAATGAAGAGATTCGTAGACTTTTGATGTCCTTCACCAGAGTTTCTCGCTCAGTCAAAAAGGAGAGAAAAATAGTGCATTGGTTTCAAACTCCCAACAATAGAAAAACGCAACAATAATGAAGAAGGTTACAAAATATAAACAGGAAGGTATTTGTTCCTCAGAAGGAAGGATGTCAAAGTTGAATGGGAAGAAGCATTGACTCACATAGAGGCTCAACATGTGAAACACAGAGACTGGACCTTGAAAAAATAATTCTGGAATTTTTTTTTTCCAAAAGAGGGTTGGTGCTCTGGTGTAAAGGGAACCAAGCATTATAACACTCTGTATAATACATCCAGGGAGAGTTGATGCTTTGTTAACATAGCCACAGGGGCGCCAAGCTTAAAAATCTCATGAAAATGTCTAAAAATCCAAAATTTCAGTCGAATTTTGGCAATCAAGCTTAGTGTGATGGGGTAGGGAGTCAATCAACTCATAAAATCAATCACAAAAGGGTGAACCAGGTCTAAAAACAATCAAAGGGTAATACAAGGTCTATGAGGAGAAATCAAAACCAAAAAGTTTCGATTCGAGGCTCCCCAATAGAGTCTCTAGTTTCTGTTGAAGGAAAATCTCCCTGTGGATAGGTAGATCTCCTCTTGAGAGATAGACTCTTAACTCTTAAGATAGAAGATGCTTATCATGGACACTAACTTCATTTCAGATCTATACAAACTAATGTGCGAGGAGGAAGGAGGAAAAGAGGTACCTTTTACCAGCGTTTGTCCCTACACGCTCTGAGTTGAGCTCCAATATTTCGCTCCTCGATGAGCCCTGTAGACAAACGATAGTACAACGACTTCCTACTCTATTGATATTAGCTTGAAAATAGATCTATATATCAGAGACAAGTTCATGTGAGATTAAACACAAACTAGAAAGAAACAGGCCAAGCGTGTCATATTGATGAGAACAATGACAGAAGTAACTTACAACCGTAGATGCGAATGCGACAGCTTCGTCAAGTCCCCTTTGTCTAACCCTTGCTCAAAGATCCATGATCTGGGTGACAACAACTTCACTGATTACTTTCCTCTAGTTCACTGTATGTTTCCTATGAGATCATAGGTTTCATGCTTCCAATTCTTCCCCCTTTCCACCATGATAGAGCATGTTTATATAGGTTTAGAGAGGCCTAACCTCTTGAGGTATATTTAGGGTAAGTTGAGGATTTCCCTCCTTAAGCCAGGGATCTTCTCCTAAGATCATGGTTGAACCAGGAATTCGAATGCAACTGCCTTCCAAGATTGAAAGATCCTCCCCTTATTCTCCTCAATAGATCAACTGCTGCCCAAAATAGGCAGCGCTCCCTAAAAAAGGCCATCAGAGTGCTATAGCTCTCCCTGGTAGGCTTTAGGGGGGCGCCAGTGCTCTAAAAATCTGTATTGCTCCTTCAGAAGATATTTTTGGTGTTATAACGCTCCCTAGCACCTTATAGGGTAGCGCCAATGCTCCTAAGGGTGATATAGGGGAGCACACTCTTCTAAAACTTTAGATTGAAATCTTCTTTCAGATGGCAAGAGATACTTGACTTCAGTTAACCATCCCTCTTCCTTCAAATCAAGTGTTTGAGACATTTTAAGTGTCATCATCATGGAAATATGCTTTGCTTGACACTTTCGACACTTGCGAGCAACATGCGACACTTGCGACACTTGCGATACTTATCAAAGCGAGAAATGTTGATGTGTAACAGGATCCACCATGAGTGCACCCTCATTTGACAACTACAAGGAACTTATGTCAATCACATGTGTAGGATCACCAACATAATGTCTGAAAACAGATACATGAAAAATATCATGCATATGCCTCAAAGAATTAGGTAAGGCTAGTCGATAGGCCATGGGCCCTTTCTTTTCCACAACTTCGAAAGGTCCCACAAACCTAGGAGAGATTTTAGCACCCTTTCCAAACTTGATCAAACTCTTGTGTGGTTTCACTCGCAAGAAGACTCGATCACCAACTTCATAAATATGGTCAATGGAATATGCATCGGTGTAACTCTTCTTCCTATATTGCGCTTCTTTAATCCCTTTTCTTATTATTTGCATTTTCTCTTCCATTTCTTGGATCTCTTCCGGTCCTACCAAGACCCTATCTGTAACGATCCCCTCGGCCAACCCGAGGCCGGGGTACGCCACTCCAAATCAACCACTCATGCTTTGACACTAGTCGGTAACATTCCCAGCCATTAGGTCGGACCATGCTACTCTAGGGAACACTTTCATTCCCATACTATGGAACATACAGTAGAATACCCAGTAGTCAACTAAGCAATGCCACATAAATTTAATCTTTAGACTGTATGCAACTAAAACATATACATGCAGCGCGCTCACAGAAGCTTTACATCTAAACATAAACAAAAAATTACTTTCTGTAACATACGACTTTTATATTGAAATAACAGTAACTACCGATATGCATCATTTACAGGAAATTACCCATAAGCACACAAGAAATCATAATCACATATATGATAAAATCATAACATAGGCATGTAAATAACAAAACAACATATCAATATATCATACAATTTGTACTTATCTTAGAAATACTGTCACCAACTACTTATAGACCGTCCATGAACCTCCCATCCATAGACTACACTGTTCATCACTCTCAACAATGAGTCACGCTCGAGCTGGGACTGAACTCCACCTAGGGTAAAGGGATTCCTATCCAAGATAAGGCTCATGGACAACAGGAAAGACTCCGTCTCAGGTGCTCACTCAAATAACAGCCTACAACCTCTCATTCCCCACATGCTTGTCCCACCCAAGGAAGTGTGCCCCTTCTCTACTCAATAGTTCGTCAGCTGCCCCACTTCCCTTCCAGGGCTTCAACAACAGGCTAGACTGGAAGTCTTAGAGCGTTGTAGCTACAATTTAGCACCTTCGGAAATCAATCCCCAAAAATTCTCTCACTTAGAGAACTTCTCACAGGCTTGACAACCCGCTTCTTCAATCCCGCTCCAAGCTAACCAGGTACACCAACCAAAAGGGTGCGGAAACAGGCTTTGAAAAGGTGAAATGGTTGTCTCAAGGATAACATAATGTATTAGTGAAATGGTCATGGAATCATTGACTGGATAACTGAGTGTGTTTCAGAATCACTGTGAACTCTTCATGAAAAGTGATGGTGAGAATGATGGTCGTCCCCCCATTCATAAGTTATCCATGAAAAAATCTCCCAATGAGATAAGTTCCCCTACAATATGAATGCATATCCCCAACTTGACACTTGTCATATCGGAAGTTACTTTTGTCCACTTGTCCCAAAATTTAGAACTTAGGATAAAGTAATTATCCATACTTTATGTTTTAGGAAATATTAATATAATATTACCTTGACTTTTGGCCCTCCCTTTCCCTAACTGGTGAAGTTCAGTCCCCCATCTCTTTATCGTGGTCAATCTTTGCACAGTGATGTATTTTATATTAATCATGAGTCATACAAAAAGTAGGCGCATTGGCCCTTGACATCTAGGTGTTTCGACCTAATACCAAAACATAAGCATTATGGATTATAATACTGGCTCACCAGCCTATAATGCATATCATATACATAAAGTTTTGCTAACCCTAGTATTGCACGCACTTTAGTTACTACGCACAGTATCCGTTGTCCTCAAGGTTGCATGCACTTTAGTTACTATGTGTGATATCCACTATCCTCAAGGTTGCACGCACTTTAGTTACTGCGTGCGGTATCTTGCGATGTGCATATTACATCATTTTACTACGCAGTTCATGCGCACACTATGCCACATGATGTGAATTATCAAATGAGGTCAAAACAACTCACCAACTTAAGTATATTTATATTTCATTTACAATTGGGTTCGTTCAAGGGATATTACAATCCCCTCCCCTTATTTATGCATTGTCCTCAGTGCATCATACACCCATATATATCATATTTTTCAAATATCTTCAAAAATATGTGGGTATTCTATCCGCATTGCATATTCGTGCTCCCAAGTAGCATCCTCAGGGCCGTACCAGGTCCATTGAAGCTTTACAATCCCTATGGCACGGTTCCAGAGCTGTTTGACTTTCTGGTCCAAAATGTGCACTGGATGCACTTGAAAAGCACCTTCTTTCTCCACCTGAATCACATTCCAATCAATAACATGATTAGCATCGGGTATATATTTCTTTATCAATGATACATGGAAGACATTATGAACAAACATAGATGCAGGCAATGCAATCATATAAGCAACTGGACCAATCCTCTCTAGGATTTCAAATGGTCGAAAAAATATGGATGCTAACTTGGCACAACTTCCTAGCTTCAGGGAACTCCTGTTAGCTTTCACTTTCAGGAAAACATGATCACCCACTTTGAATTCTCCATGGATTCTATTTTTTTATCAGCATAAATTTTCTATCTGTCTTGGGCAACTTTCAAATTCTGCTTTATTTTTAACATTTGGTCCTCCATCTCCTTGAGCAACTTTGGATCGAATACTGTTCTATCAGCTAGGTTATCCCATCTTACTGGAGTATTGCACCTTCTATCGTAATGTGCTTCAAATGGGCTCATCTTCATTGATTCTTGATACCCGTTATAGTAAGCGAATTCTACCAAGTGTAGGTAGTCTTCCCATTTCGATGTTTTGTCCATCACATACATTCTCAACATATCTTCTATCAACCTGTTCACTCTTTATTTATGTCCATCAGACTCGATATGATAAGATGTAATAAAGTTCAGATTTTTTCTGAATCCTTTGAAAAATCCTTTCCAAAAATTTGGGGTGAATTTCGAGTCTCTATCAAACACAATCATGTTAGGAATTCCGTCCAATCGTGCCACTTCCTTCATGAAAATATTAGTGACATCTACTGCCTTGTGAGTATTTTTTAGTGGAATAAAATGGGCATATTTTGTAGGCTTGTACACCACCACCATAATCGAATCATGCATATTGCCCGTTCTAGGCAATCCCATAATAAAATCCATTGTCACCACTTCCCACTTCCATTCAGAAATGGGCAAGGGTTGAAACAATACTGCTGGGTGCCTATGTTCTGCTTTAACTTTCTGGCATTCCATACATCATGCGATGTATTATTCTATCTCTTTCTTCATACCTTGCCAAAAGTATTGGCTCTTGACCACTGCTACGGTTTTATGATATCTAGGGTGCCCTGCATAAGGAACATTATGCATCTCATGCAAAATTATACGTTTCAAGTCCTGGACATTTGGTACGAAAATTTTGTTCTTGTGCAACAATATTCTATCTACTCCTAACTTATAAATATCCATCTTCCGAAGTATCTTACCCTGTTATAGCATTGCTACCAATTCTCTGTACTGCAGATCTGTATTTGCAGCCTCCATAATTTTTCTTTTAACATCAGTCTTATACATGTTGATGGTTGTAGCACGTAGTTCATGCACCCTCCTACTAAGTGCATCAACCACTTTATTTTATTTCCCTTTGATATGGTTTATATCAAAGTTATATTCTCTTATAAATTCTAACCATCTGCTTTTCCTAGCATTTAGATTTGGCTGATCAGATAAATATTGTAGACCATTGTGGTCTATTCTTAGCTCAAACCTCTTTCCCATGAGGTAGTGTCTCCATTTCCTCAGGGCATGTACTATGGTTTCCAACTCCAAATCATGAGTAGCATAGTTTCTTTCATGCTCTTTCAAATTCCTTGATTCATAACATATCACAAATCCATTTTGACTAAGGACTCCACCAAGTCATTCATTACATGCAAATGTGCATACAATGAAATCTTCATTTGGGTCTACAATCCTTAGTATTGGAGCACTTGTCAATAATTGCTTCAAATGTTGGAAACTCCTTTCATAGTCCAACATCCACTGAAACTTCATACCCTTTCTTTACAAGGAAGTGATTGGGTGTGTTATCTTTGAGAATCCTCCAAGGAATCTCTTGTAGTAACCTGCAAGGCCCATGAAATATCTGAACTCTGTCACATTCTTTGGTGTTGACCATTCTCTAATGGCTTCTACCTTCTCAGGTTCCACTGCTATCCCATATTTTGAGATGATATGCCCCAAATAATGAATTTGTTTCTGATAAAATAAGCACTTGCTCAATTTGGCATACAACTGATGTTCCCTTAATACTTTCAACACCATCCTCAAATGATGTTCATGCTCTTCCTCTGACTTGGAATATATAAGAATTTATTCCAAAAAGACAATGACAAACTTGTCCAAATACTCTTGGAAAACACCATTTATTAAGCACATGAAAACAACTGGTGCATTTGACAACCCAAATGGTACCACTGTGAATTCATAATGACCATACCTTGTCCTAAAGGCGGTCTTGCTAATATCTTCTTCTTTAATTCTTACCTGATGGTATCCTGATCTGAGATCTATCCTTGAAAATACCCTTACATCTTTCAATTGATCAAAGAGGTCATAAATCCTTGGTAGAGGATACTTGATCTTAACAGTCACTTTATTCAACTGTCTGAAGTCAATGCACAATATTAATGTTCCATATTTCTTTTTCACAAACAAGACTGGGGCACCCCAAGGTGATACACTTGGCATACATACCCCTTTTTCAGAAGTTATTCAAGCTTCATTTGCAACTTCTTCAATTCTGGTGTACTCATTTTGTAAGGAGTCTTTGATACTGGCACTGCTCCAGGCATAAAATCTATAGAGAAATCAATATCTCTCCTTGTGGGTAGTCCTGGTACTTCCTTTAATACATATTCAAACTCTTTTAGGACTGCATAATCCTCCAAATTTGTCACCTTGGCTTTAGGTGTCTCCTCCATATGAGCTGCAAAAATTTGACATCCTCTTCTATAACATTTCTTCAGCTGCAATGATAAAATTTCTCTAACAGTTACTGCCCTGGAAATTCCCTGCACTCTCCTTTGGTTCCCTTCTTCATCCAAGAAAGTGAATGATTTGTTATGAAAATCCAATAGAGCATGATGTGGGTCCAACCAATCCATCCCAATTAAACAATCATAGGAACCTAAAGGTAAGATGTTCAAATATTCCTTGGTATTCAGTTCATTCATGTCTATGAGGTAGGACTTAACCATCTCATTAACTTTTCTTCTGGCTCCTGTAGCTAGTTGCACCAACCAGGATTTCCCATGCTTGCTTCTTGGCAATTACAAAATTTCCACCATCTTAGGGTCTATATAACTATGACTAGCTCTTGAATCAATTAAAATAGCAAGGGTTTGGTTGTTTATCATACCTTCCACCTCAATCATGTGGGACTAATAATCTTCTTTCTTGTTGTCCAGGGATGCATAAATCCTTGGCACATTTCTACCCATGTCCTCTACTATCTCATCTCATTGTACATTGTGAACAATGCTACCTTTTTCACCTATGTGAGGACAATCTCTGAACGTATGGTCTCCTTTACAACCCCAACATTGCATAGGTGGTTGTCTTGGCCCTTGAATCCCTATGTCAATCACTTTGGTTTCCTTATGTCCTTGCTTCCATTGTGGATTATTTATGAAGAATGGTGGCTTATCTCCCTTCTTCCTTTAATCCATCTTGAATTTCTTATTGTCTTCCCAAGCCTTTTGGAAAGCTGGCCTTTATTTCAGCTAGTCATATAAGCATTTATCTCTCCTTATGGTCTCTTCTAATGTCTTGGGATCATCATACTATATTTTGTCACTGATGAGCAATGGAAATCCACTTAAATACCGTTGAATCTTGATTGTCTCACCCTTAATGAAAGATACATACTTCAATAGTTCCATAAACCTTCTCTCATATTCATCTATGGTCGTACTTCCAAGCTTGAGTTCAAATAACTCTTTCATTTTCTTGTCATAGTATCTCTTAGTCAATTACTTCTTCTCAAAATACTTCTTGAATTCCCTCCAAGTAACACTTTTCTCTACAATGTGTTGTACCTTCACAAGTTGATCCCACCACATGGAGGCCTTTCCTTTGAGTTGATAGATAGTGATTCTACCTTCAGCATGAGAAGAATAATTATGCAATTGAAAATACTTCCTCATGCCTAGCAACCATGTTTCAACATCTTCATTCTTCTTGTGCTCACCATCAAATGTAGGAGGTTTGATTTTGTTTATTTCTCCTCGCAGCTCATCCACCCCAGATCTCTTATACCTTCTGATAGGGGATAGACTTGATTTGTTGCCTGCTCTCTTATGGGAATGCCTTTAGGGATGATGTTAATTTCTACTAGGACTTTTTACTTTTACTTTCTCCTTTGAAGATTTGTGACTCTCAGATCTACTTGAGTCACTCTCCTTAACCAATTTCTTCTCTATTTTGTTCAAACCTTCCAATATCTTCATGTTGAAGTCATCCTGCTACTCCTTGTATTTCATAAGCCTTTCATTATCATCTTTATGTCTTTGGACATCCTTCTGCAAATTATTAATGGTCTCAACCATATTCATATCTTCATTCCTTTCTTCTCCATGTCCGTTGGAGTTAGTTCATTCCATGCCCAAATGGACATCCATCCCTCTGCGCTTCTCCGGATGATTGTAATTTCCTTGTGCCTCTTCCATTCCTACAGCCTATGCACTAGTTTGACCTGACCAAGTTGTTGTTAATTCTGCAAAATGTGCAACCATCGAAACTAATCAGGCTAACAATTCAACAATTAATGAGAATTTGCACCATTTCGATTCAACATACACATCAGCATTATCACTCCTGGTTTCCTTGTGTTATCACCACGACAATTCTAGATAATACCCAAGTCTTGAGAACAATGAGGCCCAGTGCCTTCCAAGATACACTTGTGCAATAAGGTGGTTTTGTCGAAACCACTTTCGCCAAGATGCGGTATCACGTGTCTCAACATGTCGAATCCACCACTCGTGGAGCAGGCGACAGCTAGTCAGATTACCCTTCTTCATTTGTTTGGTACTTCATAGCCATTTGATGTCAGTCGAACGTCATCATATAATGAACTCAAAATCTAATCATTAGAAATGGATTGTCCGAGCATGGAAACCCAATGCTCTTGTACGTAATCTATCTGCGCTTCATAAATGGAGTTCTATAATTACCACTCCCCAAGTGTGAAGATATCTGCGTATCTATAACCGAAGTAATCTCCAAGATGCTTGACTTCCTTCTCTCTGTAAATACACATTTCAGTATCCCCAACCTAAGATACATGGACAAGTCTAAGTCGAGTGAGACTGGTTATTTGAGCAACATGCTAGGATTTCTTACGATTAATGAGGAAAGGGTCCTTGTGCACATTCTAGCAACTAAGTTCTATACAGAGATGGTTATAGACTTGCGATTGGAAGTCAGGTTGAATCCCACTATAAAGGGTTTAGTCATCAACATGCCAACCGCTAAGAAGAAAAGGAGTAAGTGGCATAAGAAGGAGGAATCTACGGCTGAAGAGGCCGAAAGTGTTGGAGAGAATCAACCGGTCTGGTTAGACTCTTCTTTAAAGGCGGAGATCACTAACTGAAGTAAGTGTTCAACTAAGATAAGCATGTCTCAGTGGATTTTGAACAGCTGGTAGTGGAGGTAAAGAGTACAAGATATGATAGGCCTATTCTTCAAACAACCCTTTTTACAACAGGCTAACTCTTGTCATCACCCTTTTGTAATTTTGTGATTAATATGATTATATAAATACATAAATGGATTTTAGACTGTTGTATTAAAATTTCTATCTAGTGATGTTATGAATCTTGTTTTCTTTTATAATAAGTTTTTTTTCTTGTAATCTTATATTTTATTTTCATTTGTCTAAATCGGAGGAAATTAAAACTTGGAATTTTTTTAATTAATGCTTCGATGTGGTTATGTGTTTATTTTTCTTTTATTATTACGCAAATTTAAACTTAGACTCATCGCCTTCCAAGAGAATTCACACACATTAACTTGACCTATTCATTTATATTTATCGTGCATAGAAATATTACAAGGTAAAATGCTTCTCTGCACACCTAAATCTATTGTGCATTTCTTCTTCGTCGTACCGACTACTTACGCACACTACTCTGGCGTTGTGTGCCAATATCCATTGCATACAGTTTCGATACTGCACACCGATATTCCACATGCATTTTCGTCCTATGCATGCACCATGTCAATTTTAACATATTCCTTAGCGCTCAAATATCTACGCACACTATTGAATACACCATCGCAAAACAACTTATACTCATACTTATGTGTGTACTAACAAAACTCCTCTGTGTTAAGCAATACTTGTGCACCCCATGTGCACCTTACTATGTGTGTGCTTATCATGCAAGGAAAATTTTAGTGCATGCATATACACATAATAATCTTCCACGCAGCTCCACAATTTACCGTGCACACTGGCATGCCAGTGTTTTCCCATGCAGTTCCAAATTTACCACGCAAGCCAGTACGCTAACATTTTCCAATGACACTACATGACTCTAATTCTGGTCACTTTGAAGTTACTTTTTTGTGAATATTCACTTGAATTGCACCCCTCTAGCCCATCCAAGCTCAGTGTTGAATTGAGGCTGTGATACCATACTGTAACGATCCCCCCGACCAACATGAGGCTAGGGTACGCCCCTCTAGAGCAACCACTCATGATCTAACACTAGTCGGTAACATTCCCAGCCATTAGGCTGGGCCATTCTACTCTAGGGAACACTTGTGCTCCCATACTACATAACATACAGTAGCACACCCAGTAGTCAACTAAGAATGCCAGATAAATTTACTCTTTAGACTGCATGCAACTAAAACATATACATACAGCACGCTCACGGAAGCTTTACATATAAACATAAACAAACAATTACTTTATGTAACATATGAATTTTATATTGAAATAATAGTAACTACCAATATGCATCATTTACAAGAAATTACCCATAAGCACACAAGCAATCATAATCACATATATGATAAAATTGTAGCATAGGAATGTAAATAACAAAACAACATATCAATATATCATACAATTGGTACTTATCTTAGAAATACTGTCACTAACTGCTTACAGACCGTCCATGAACCTCCCAGCCATAGACTACACTATTCATCACTCTCAACAGTGAGTCACCCCCAAGCTGGGACTGAACTCCACCCAGGGTAAAGGGATTCCTATCTAGGCTAAGGCTCATGGACAATAGGAAAGACTATGTCTCAGGTGCTCACTCAACTAACAACCTACAACCTCTCATTCCCCACATGCCTGCCCCACCCAAGGAAGTGTGCCCCTTCTCTGCTCAACAGTCCCTCATCTACCCCACTTCCCTTCTAGGGATTCAGCAACAGGCCAGACCGAAAGTCTCAGAGTGTTGTAGCTGTAGTTTAGCACCTTCGAAAATCAATCCCCATCCATTATTTCTCTCAGAGAACTGCTCACGGGCCTGACAACTCACTTCTTCAATCCTGCTCCAAGCTAACTAGGTACACCAACCAAAAAGGGTGTGGAAACAGGCTTCTTAAAGGTGAAATGGATATCTCAAGGATAACATAATGTATCAATGAAATGGTCATGGAATCATTGACTGGATAACCGAGTATGTTTTAGAATCACTGTGAACTCTTCATGAAAAGTGATGGTGAGAATGATGGTCGTCCCCCCTGTTCGTAAGGTATCCGTGAGAAAATCTCCCAATGAGATAAGTTCCCCCACGATATGAATGCATGTCCCTAACTTGACACTTGTCATATCGGAAGTTAATTTTGTCCACTTGTCCCTAACTTTAGAACTTATGATAAAATAATTATCCATACTTTATGTTTTAGGAAATATTAATATAATATTCCCTTCACTTTTGGCCCTCCCTTTCCCTAACTGGTGAAGTTCGGTCCCCCATCTCTTTTATCGTGGTCGGTTTGTGTTCAATGATGTATTTTATATTAATAGTGATTCATGTACAAAGTAGGCGCATTGTCCCTTAACATCTAGGCGTTCCAGCCTAATACCAAAACATAAGCATTCTGGCTTATAATACTGGCTCACTAGCCTATAATGCATATCATATACATAAAGGTTCAATGACCCTAGTATTGTGTGCACTTTAGTTACTGTGTGTGGTATCTGATGTCCTCAAGGTTGCGTGTACTTTAGTTACTGTGCATGGTATCCGTTGTCCTCAAGGTTGTGCGCACTTTAGTTATTGTACGCGGTATCTTGCGATGTGCATATTACATCATTTTACTGTGCAGTTCATGTGCGCACTATGCCACATGATGTGCATTATCAAATGAGGTCAAAACAACTCACCAGCTTAAGAATATTTATATTGCATTTACAATTGGGTTCGGTCAAGGGTTATTACACTATCCTCAAGCCGATCCTAGCTCAATGGAGTCTGACACAGTCTCCTATAAAGAAAATCAAATTACGCCATCTTAATGGTGAATTTATACTTTTTGTTGTATGCAAACTCTACCAATGGCATGAACTCCTCCCAATGCTTATGTTGGTCCATCACGTACATAGGCAACATATCTTCCAAAATTTGATTCGTTCTTTCTGTATTCCCGTATATATCAAGGTGATACGCGATACTAAAGTTAAGTTGGGTTCCCAATGCCTATTGGAAAGTAGTCCAAAATCATCACGTAAATACTGGTCCTCGATCGGATATGACTCTTTTAGGCAAGCCATGTAGTCTCACAATCTCATTGATAACAACTCTATCTATGTCTGGCACCTGATATGTCGTACACATAGGGATAAAGTGTGCACTCTTCGTCAGAGTGTCTACTACCATGCAAATCAAGTCATGCCTCCTTGCTTTCAACGACAATCCAACAATACATTCCACCGAAATGACTTCCCATTTCAATTCCATAATAGCTTGGGGTTGTATTAATACCGTCGGATGTCTGTGTTCAACATTTATTTGCTAACATTCCAGGCACCTCACCATGTAGTTGACTATGTCTGCATTCATTCATTTCCATAAGAATAAGGGTTTAAGGTATGCCCTCATCTTCGTGACTCCTGGATGAGCCATGTACACTACTCTATGAGCTTCATTTAATATCAAACTTCTCAACTCATCGTTAGGCGGTACATAAATCCAGTTATTATACCTCA
>SNQJ01S0148595.1:6877-30942 GCA_010110895.2 Picea sitchensis | reverse complement strand
TTAAGCTTGAGGAAAGGCTAAAGGGTTGGGACAAATGGATTTGGCAATTGGGAAGAGTTTCTTTGCTATCTTTTTCCTCCCTCCAAATAGTACCCCTACCCCTTCTTTTATAGGCTAGAAGGAGCTAGGGTTTTGGATGAACTCTCGGCCATGCATGGTTGGGAGTTCCAGTTAACTGACCCAAAGCTTTTCATCCCGTCGGCAACTTTCCTGTTTTTGTGCTTTGTTAGGTAAACGCGGGCTGTAGTGGGCCAGCCAGCGTTCCAATGCATGCAGTAGTGGGCCTGCCAGCGTTCCAACATGCCCAGTAATGGGTTAGGGCGCAGGTTACTTAATTTAAGAGGTTTTTCAAGAGTTCGTTCAGCATGGCCTTGGCAAAGAAGGGATATGAGTTGGCTTGATGCCAGGTAAGCATGTGTGGTGCAATTTAGGGTTATAACAGATAGTCAAATATGCAACCCTGATCGGATCTCACCTCATCAGTTGGCCTCACACCAGCCTCGTCCCTCTGACGTCTCTCTCATGCTCGCGGCTCTACCAACAAAAGTCTCATTGGCCCCTGACGAGCTGACTCTGCAACCAACTCTGCCTCTCGGCCTCGCGGCCCCACATCTGCAAAAACAAAAACAAACGATAGAATCAACATCCATACATATACGAACATATGTTATACTATCAAAATAAAAAAACATAAAGTACACCAACATACCTCTGTGGTCCCAAACCTCCCTAGGAGGCAACACCATATCTGGGTCATGCCGGAATTCCATCCCACCATATGGGAACCGCAGTATAATCTGTGGGATTTGGAATCACACACGTGCCAAGGTAGCTGTGAAATAGTGGCCACCCTCCCCACCTCCATGCCTTACAAAAATCGATACCAACTGCATCATTCATGGCTCTCGTGCCTCAGCCGCTGGCAACAACACTTTAGGGCGCAACATGGGCACCCTCTCCAAAAACCATGCCACCAAGATTGATCCAAAGGAAAAGTCATCGGAGTCAGCATTTTGACACCAGGTACTCTGCCCCATCATCTTGGCATGCAACATCAACCCCCAAGCAAATAAATCCTCATCCAACACTCTCCGCATAATACTCAGTTGACCACCACTGATACATTGAGTTGCTAAGGACCTGTAGATCCTCACAATCATCGCAACGATACATTGATGAAATTTTTTTTCCATCGCCTCGATATGGACAATCGAACCTAACATAATGTTCGGTCCCAAACAATACCTCTGTGCCATGTCTAGCAAGTGTATATCCGTTGGAAACTGGGGATCCGCAGGTAGGGCCATTCCCCAAAAAGGGAGCCCCATCAATAAATAGACATCCTCCCTTGCCGAGAATGCCAACTGCTCCCCCCGCACAATGAAGCACTGTATATTAGTGATCCACATAGAAATCATATACTGTAGCATGTACTCTTATGCCTGTATCAATGGGCAATCAAAGAACTTCAACAACCCACAGGATGCCAAAAGTCTCCGAATACCCAACTCCTCTCTCACCGCCTCCCTGAGGCGTTCCCAGTCCCGCTCTCTCCAATGTATTGGCATATTGAGTTGATCACCTACATTCAAACCAAAAACACTTGATCAACCATCATTATCATTACAAAATCTTCAAAAATACAAGTTTTTTTTCAAAATCCCAGCTTTGCCACAAGTGCGCGACTGTCAACCCCCACAGGCGCGCACACATGCATGCCTTTTCTTTGCATAGTTACACATCAATGCATAAATGTCGAAGAAACAGATGTGCATCAATGCACATATGTCATCCTCACAAGTGTGCATTCATGCATGCCTCTTCTTACCATAGTTGTGCACTAATGCGTAGCTATATGAGAAACAACTATGCACAGTGTGCAGCTGTAATTTGAACAAGCGCACACCCAATGCGCACCTATTTTTCCCAATCACGTGCCATCGTGCATGTATTTTTTCAACACATCCACACATCATACGTGGGAGACGGAATTATACTCATGAATCTAAGTGCAGGTATCCCTCCTTCTCTCGTGAATTGGTGGGCCCACCCCCACAAAAACCCCTAGTACGACCATCTGTACTACCCTACCTATAAAATAGACCCTATATACTATGCAGGAGGATGATACCACTAACCTAGTTGTCACAAATCCTTGATTGGTCATCTTGAACTCCCGTAATCTCCAAATATCCTCAAAAAACCTCTTGTCAACTCACTATGGTCACAGGTACAAATCAAGTGGCATTGTGGGCCCTACAACTATATATCGTCCCTTTTGCAAACTTCCACACTCTGTTACAAGAGCTCAGAGTCTCTATTTCCTTATCCGTCTTTAGCCACAGGATCAGGATCCAACCACCTACACAGTCACATTCCCTAGGTCACCATCCATTCTAGGCCCGAGGGGCACATGTTTCTCACATCACGTCAAGGTACACTTTCTCATCTTCAAAATTATCAAATAACTGTTATATGTTCTTTATCTTCAGATATTTTTCATGTTGGGTATTTGGTTTTAATGTGTGTAGGTACTTGTTCATCAAAAATCAACACAACCCCTTCAAGTATATGATCGACACTGGCATGTAGTCATTCCCTATGAATACCAATTACATCTCCCAGTCACACCCTCTGACCTTCGCCTTTAGGATCCTCACATCCAGCTCTGTAGTACTATCACCTTCGCTGCCATTTGGTACTATCACCCGGTAGCATTCTCACCCACATGAGTTTTCCAATTCATAGTCCCCTTTGGCACTTTGACACTCATGCTGATTTCACCACTTAGGGACGGGAGTCTCGATAGTCTTATGCATTTCTGAGAATCAACCACATAATCCTTCTCATCATTTTGCTAGCTTTCCCAAAGGAATCCTATATTATCTCATCACGGTTCTATTTTAACTACACCTATGTAGTATCATTAGCCCTGCAGAGCTAATGATACTCTCAGCAGAAGAAACATTGATGTATTTCGACTATACATATGCTCCTAACCTCACACATCACGGGGCATTTGTTATCACCGAAATTTCATCCGCAACATCGCATGAAAATGGTTACAGGAATACAACATCTCTAAACACCTGTTAGTTCACCTGCAACACCAAGAAATCATTTCCAATAAGCAAAAACTATACAACTAGTCAAAAAATTGACATGCGCTAAAACACTAAAGGAAGCGCATGCACAGTGCACGGGCCAGAGAATCCCGTAGAGCTCACATTGCACCATATGCACCACTTTGTATGAGAAAATCCACACACACATATATGAACGATGCATTTATGGTTCTTTTCGCCCCCCCACCCACTTCTGGACTAGATCCCAACTTGATTTGACCCTCAAATCCGAGTTGAATCTGAGTGTGGGGTCGGTCAAATACCTAAGGGTGACCTAAGGGGCCCCTTGTTCACACTAAAGACCGGTTGGATATTATCTCAAAGGAAATCTATAAAAGGATGTCATGGGTGCAATTAAAATTCAAGAATATGATTGTATTGTTATGCTGCCTCGATTCTCCTACAAGAAACCTCTTTTCTTCTTGGAGCATACTAGCATCATCTCATTAAGATATTCACCTCACCTCTTAAGGGAATAATCTTGGATTTATTCACCATTTGCTTTCTAGTTTATCATTTGTAAGAAGAGATCTCATATAGAGGACTCAATAACCCTCCCAAGGAGGAAGAGGGGATCCATAAGTCCCCCTTTTTCTGCGGTGTTTTCCCACTAAGATACTTCTCCATTGGTGGCATGATTATTGGTCATTTGTTTGATTGATTTTGATTCTAATTTCCTCATGCATTTTAGTCTTATTTATTTAGCTATTTCCTTATTTGTCTATAGCTTAGTTTTTTATTTATTTCATGTGATTGAATTGTCTAATTCATACACTAACCCCTGTCTTGTCTAGTGAACCCAACTAGACTTGCAAGTGGCCCTCTTTTTCTCATTCAAGGGATGAAAGGGACACAACAGAGACAATGCCTCTAGAATCACCTCATATGAGGGAAAGACTAGGTTTAAAGAATCGGTATTGGCAAGGGAACCTTGAGGCCAAATAGGCTTGAGAACTGGATCTAAATCATGTGTGGGAGTCAGATCAATGTCAACCAAAGATTGCTAGACAATACTGTACGCAACTTCTACCGCGGACAAGGGCATGGCCATGCCAAGATGCCATGTCCCTTCCATAGAGTCCAATGGGGGAGAAAGAGTCCAAGAATTGTAACAGTAAGTCATTCAGAATGAGGACACTTGAAAAATATTATCCCTAGGCTGGTCGGGGGTAGCTGATATAAGCTTGACATTGGCAGAAGGAGGCGGGTAATCGAAAGTACCTATCAATGGTGGGAACAAACCAACCCCTACGTTGATGACGTTGGGCTGAGGGTTATCAATCATCGAGACAGTGGATGCCCACAATGAAGGGTTAGGATAGGAGAAGGACAATTGATCAATGTTTATGATTCGACCCTTGTGTGGAAACGACAAGACCTAAAAAATTGTGGCAACCAATGCATGCATTTCATAGGTCCAAGTCCTTCCTAAAATAAGTTTCTAGTCGAGAGGTGCATCGACCACTTCAACTTCGATGCACATGGTCTTCCCTCCTAACTGCACGAGGAAAGAAGGAATGATTCCATGTGGCCTTAATGAATGATTGTCAAAAGAAGTAAGAAAAGTAGGTGACAGAGACAAAAAGGGTTGGCCAATGGCCTTCCTACATGCCAACGACATCACACAAGTCGAGGCACCCTCATGAACCACCGTATAGAAAATGTTTCGGGTAAAATATTTTGTGGGGTAATCCACTACTATTAGAAACACAACGTGGTAAGGGAGACGAGGTTTCAAGTCATTCGTATAGAGAATGATCATTCTCGGATTACANCAGAGACAAAAAGGGTTGGCCAATGGCCTTCCTACATGCCAACGACATCACACAAGTTGAGGCACCCTCATGAACCACCGTATAGAAAATGTTTCGGGTAAAATATTTTGTGGGGTAATCCACTACTATTAGAAACACAACGTGGTAAGGGAGACGAGGTTTCAAGTCATTCGTATAGAGAATGATCATTCTCGGATTACACATCTCTACTGATCCCAAGGTGGCTAACAGAGCCTTTCTCTAAGACACGAAGCTCTGGAGGACCTCGAAAGAAGACATCGTGCAAGGGGTTTGTGATAAATCCTCCACCATAGAGTAGTTTTGGGTGGCCCTTGTGTTCAGATTATGAGAAGATTTCTTGAACTCCCCTTTCGGGATGTGTGCCATTTTTTCGCCCATCATCTTCTCATTTTGGAGAGGAACAAGTGGGTTTGTGCATTCTTTACCCTTTTCAAAAAATTATGACATTCCATAATCATGTGCCCTGGTTTCTATATAAGATTCACCTTTCATCATATAAACGTTCACAGCTGATGGATTACTATAATATGCAGGGGGTCCCTGACTTCCCCCATTAGCGCTCGAAGAGGCTTGAGTCATATTTTTCACATGTGGAAATGGGTTCATTAGCACAATAGGTTGTTGGTGTGCCAATAAATTCTGGGCCTCCACAAGTCGAGGGAACAGGTGAGTCCAATGGTCCTCCATGCAAAGGTTACACAAATACTTCAAATTTATTTTCTCTGTGTTTTCCTTGCCAACATTGTTATCAGGTTTCTTATCCCCCTTACCCTCCTTGTTTCATTTTTTTGTCTTTCCTTCAGGCTGCTAGTTGGCCTTCGGGTTCGTCAACTACACACTATGTACGTCTGACATTTGGGTAGGGGGAGCAGCCGAATCAGAGGTCTGGCTAGTCGTTCTCTGTTGTATCGACAATTGTTGCAATTGATTTGACAGCTAATCAGTCAACTTTCCTTGTGTTGAACCAACTATACTTTCGACATATGGTCCAAAATTTTGTCTGGTCTTGTTAAGGATGAAACAAGGCACATATGGAAAAATATCATAGAGTAAACTAGACTGAGATTATATCGGTTTGAGTTGTTGCGCTTTCATTATCACTTCCTCCTCTCAAAACACTCCCGAAGTTGCAATGTCCTTGGATAATTGTGGTACCAAATACTTTAGGAACCACTTCGGAAAGAACGTCAGTGGGACCTACACCTTTATCAAGATCTTTCGACGTCTCCATTATCGGATGTGATATGAGATATGATTAGCTTTAGTCTACTCAAAGTTGGCCAACAATTTGGTGCCGACATCATATCTCACGGGTAGTTGGAAATGGTTTAGGAAAAACATTGCCAAATCGCTAAAGTAAGAATATCTTGAGAGGTCGAGCTCGATGTAGCATTTTGTGGCACCCCCCATAAGAGTGTGTTGAAACAAGCACAATTGTACAGAGTCGTCTCACAATGAGTTGGATGAGCACCATAAGGGGAATGTTTTCATGTGATCATGTGGGTCTTCGTCGGGCTTTCCTTAGGATTTCGTAATATCTAAGGGAAACTTAGTTGGCATAGGAGGCCAACGAGGATCATGACAAATAGGGTCATTAGGAAACCTTGAAAAGTCTGGAAGGTCTAATGTTTCCAAAAATGGTAGTTTGGGTTGGGTACTATGTACAGAAAAAAGGGGTTCTGGACTTTGACTGGCACTAGGTTTTCAGGAAAAGTTGGGTTGTTGGCCAGGGTTCTAGTAGACACCATGGCCTTTACCAACATATGAAAACTGCATTTGCTGGGATATCATTGGTTGATTCCCATAATTAGATGACAAGGGTTGGGCAAGGATTGCTCCCTTCTTTGTGTTCCAAAGATTCTGAAAGGGGTTGCCCCCTGTCAATCCGACAGGAATGGGTACTGAGCCTTGCCTGAGGTTCCATTGACTATGGAAGGGGTTGCTCTTGGTCAACATCCCTTGTGAGGGAATTGATCCCTTCGAAGGATTCCAAAGCCCTTGTGAGGAGAGGACTCATGCACATTCCCCCTGTGTAGGAATAGTACCATGTAGATGATTTTGTTGTCCAAAGGCCGAGATGAAAGATGAAGAAAAGGTGTTATTACCAAACACATCAAACAAAGACAACAACATGGATCCCATTGGATTCATGTAAGAAGAAGGTCCTAGACTTCCTTCTTCGAACAAGTTGTAGTTAGCACTCGGTTCGATAGGTGGATGAAAAGCATTACCGAGCGAGGGAGACAGAGGAGGTATGTGACCTCCACCGTAAGGGACTGCATTATATTAGACTGAAGTGCCCCTAGACCCATGGTATGTAATGTGGATAAGGTAAGGATGAATTTCATGTCAAATTCGGGCATCCCATATGAAAATGGAGGGTCTGTTACACTCTACATAAATGGAGCAGTATTCGCCGCCATTGATGGTATCATACCTTTGCCTTATGTAGAAGGGGTCGAGACCATTGTGGTGTGGAACGATGAAGGTGGGTTAGGAGGTCTAATACCCCCTATGGTGGCAGCCATTAAGGGAGTGTGAGGACTACCGGTCGAAGAAGCATCATTTGCTTCCATAGTTGCCTGTAAAACTATCTAACACTCGTAAGGTGTTACCCTTAGAGGGACAACTTATACCAATATCGACACTGACAAGTCAGTGATCAGAGGGTTAGACAGCCTGAGAGCCTCCACTCCAAGGTCAGAAATAGTGAGTTCCTCCAGATTTGAGTAATCTCCTCTCATACCAGGCTCAGGCACAATCTCCTATAGCCTGGTCACTTCAAATGACCCATGTTGGTCAAGTCTTCACTGTAATGGTGGTGGTGGTGGCTCAAATGTAACCGATGGCAGGCCCTGAAGCCTTCGAGACCGACAGAGCTCTTTATATTCCACTTTGTGAAAATATCAACGACACGGTAAGGCTTTATCTAAATTTTTAAAACTAAGCACACACTAGAAAAACTCCTATAAGATAAACCAAGCAAACCACTATCTAGTTGGAAGAACAGTTATGCCAACTAACACTAGAGAAACTTACTGGTGCAAGTGAAACTTGAACATGGAAGCACCCTCCAGGTATGCTTTTCAAAGTGTGACCTGACTTCTACCCTAGGTACCATGGTATAGCCCCACAACCACCTGTGTAAGTACGTAGACTAAAGGAAACTAAGTTTCCAACACATAAATAGTCACCAGGTGGGTAGAGTCGACAGTGGAGTGGAATGCAATGAGCAAGTTAACAAGTATGAAACCTATCAATGGTATCGAAATAAAGTGGTTCGGAAGACAACTGAGGATATTGAATGGATTCGAGGTCCAGAAATATTTGTAGGAAAATACGAGTGATAGTATCCCACGATAGATCCTCAATATGTGTTCCCCACTACGTTTAGTCTAGCTTTGGAGAGGTTATCTCTGCTTCCTTTTCTCATGCAACCTCATGTTTAGCCCCTGTGTTAGAGGGGGGTCTTGGATAACTTTCACGTCATTGGACTTTTAACACTCCCTAGCTCTGACTCTGATGTTTGTTTAAAATCCTTGAAGAGTTTCCTCTCCAGCCTAATTCAAGTCTCTAACCCTAAACTAGTGGATTGACCCTACAAACATAAAAGTCTAGTTAATTTTAAGTTTAGCATTGATTTTAAATGGATTTTTTTAACTCAAAGGATATGGTAGTGAAACTAGTGATGTTTTATGAGAGATGAAAAGAGGAGAAATAAATGAAATTATGAAAGAAAAATTACTTCTAGTGGAAAATAAATATTTACAAATAGCTCTTTGTAACCAACTTTTTCATAACTAACTCTTTTCAAGATATTTAAAACGAATACCTAAAATGAAAATTTCTCTCGACTACAATCTACTTAAGTTCTAATAAATCAGTAAAGAACTTAAAAAATGAACTCTTTTTCCCTTCAAGTAAGATAACTAACTCCAACTACTTTACCAAACTCAAAATGAAAAATATTTTTATTTTTTGGAAATGATTTAAATAGGAAAAACTTGAAATAAATATTTTTGTTTTTCTTTTCTTTAAGGAAAATGAAAGGGGGAAAATCAATACAAGACAAGACTAAAACTGACCTATAGCCCATTGTGGATCACAAGGAGTCACTAAAGACACCAAACAGGTTGATCAACAAACTCAAAGAATTGCCTAAAACCCTTTCAGAAGTAAACACAAGAAAATTTCAAAAAGACAAGAAAACTGACATCCAACCTAAGCTATGACTGTAAAAACAGAGACACTGAAATCTGTCAAGAAACCATGAGAAGTAAAAACTCAATCAGGGAAGAGGTTGACTACCTCTTCTTGAAAAACAACTTCTTGAAACAAGTACGCTATTGATGCTTAAGCATCCTACGTATGTACGTGGGATGTCTATAGAGAAGGGCGTGCATGTACGCATGTTGACCCACTGTATAGCGCGTACACCTCTGTATTTCCTCAAAAAAATAAATAAATAGATAGAATGATAGGATAGGAAGAATTGGCAAGGCACCAACAGGTGACCAGAATCCCTTAAAACACTCAGCAGACTCAACAAAAACTTGAAAGGTACACAAACCAATCAAACACCCAAAAAATATCCCCTGAAATCCTAGAGGCTTCCCCAGTATGGTCGTCAATTCATCTAGAGGGAAAAACTCCCCTTAAGACTACACTAAGGTTCAGAATGTAGGAAGATCACAACTGTATAAAAGTCAACTACTTATCTAACTACCCCAAACATACCCCAAAATCATACAAGACAATAAAAATGAGAAGGATCGGGTAACTGTATCTCTACTCTGTGTTCGGTGATGATCCTCTCGCACTTGAAATCTTCATTGACTACAAACCTCCTCCCAAGGAGGGCCTACATTCAAAGAAAGAAAAATAGAAATCTACAATCATGCAATTCATATACAAATAAGGGTTATATGTTAGAATAAAAACATAAATGAAATGAAAACATTCAATACACCGTGATTTGGGACAGGAAAAGTACTTCTTTTATTAATAATACAATGATCACTTACAACCAAATCCGACTACTACTCCATGAACCTGGTCCAGGATCCTCTTCACCAAGATCCAAGGGCAATTTTGTATGGCTTCTCCTCTCAACCTTTGGATCTCTTCTTGGGAAGTGAATGGGTTTCTCATGGAGGAAGAAGGGCTAATTGTGTAATTAAGGGGCAATTCTCACAAAAGGGATGTAATTACTTGGAGCAAGGAGGGGATGTGAAATGGGTGGATTTTCGCTATTCTTATGTTTATATGTGGAATGAGACCCCAAAACCTCATTTTATACGACAAAAGGATGGTTATTCAGTTGGGTGACGAGATATAGGTGGTGGATTAGTTGCAAAACTACCCAATAGCCCGCAATCTCAATGAATTCCTTGCAACTTTTGCAAGTATACATGGGTTGTAGTGGTGGAACATGCATACGTATGCAGGTTGTAGTGGTGTAGCAAGCGTATGTATGCGGGAAGTATTGGTACAGGGTGCGTACATCTTCAAAAAATGGGTTTTTTAGAAGAGAAACTCAGTTATGGCTTGGAAAAAAGTGCAAGTAAGAGGGCCAAAGGCCAAGTATGCATGTGTAGAGAAATTTAGGGATATAAAAATGAGGTCAAGAGACATAATATAGAAAGGTGGACTTAGGTTGGGTGAAACTTCCCTTGGAAAAAATTACGAAATATGATCAGACTCATGCAACAAGACATTGACATAATTTCACGATGCAAGAGGAAACACAAACTCTCCATTTGTTTGGAAGAGTAACCAAACAAAGGAGGACCCAAATCTATGTAGTGAGAACAACTTCCTAAGGTCATACTAGATCCTAGTGCTTGACTAACAAGCAAAAGGATGTGTCTAAGGGAGACTCTTTGTGCTACTGAGAAAATAATACATATTTCACGTCCCCTCTTTTTGGGATATTTGATTTTTTTGTCTTCCTCAATTTTCTAAAGATCTTGAAAAAAAAAAAAAAAATCTACGTTACAAAAGAGGAATGAGTGTCACAATAAAGCATAATAGTTCCAAGCACAAGGAACACACTAATTCTCAGAGCAAGGAGACATGTGCAAGAAAAGGATACTCAAGGAAAATTCCTCCATGGGTCAAGGTGTCAGGTCATAGAGGAAAAGTTTTACAAGGCTTGCGTATAAGGCATACATCAAAGGTTCAGTTGAGAGAAACATGGAGCCGACATTAAGACAAATACGCAGAGATAAAAATGAGATGAAACAAGTCACAATGAAACCCCCTTAATTATGTTTTTACCCTTCCCAAAGAAGGTAAGATCGGTAGTTTTTTCACATTTAGAGAGTCTGAAAAAACATAAAATAAGACTCTAAGGATTACCATTTTTTAATATAGTCTAGTCGGTTAAAAAAAGGGCTAAAATGGAATTGAAAATACATCTATTCAAAACCATTTTAATGAGTGTGACAAAGACAAGATCAGTCAACAATATTTTCAATTTTAAGGAGTCTGAAAAGATCTTAACTATGGACTCATAGCCTTTTTCTGAATTTAGTTCCCTTATCCCTAAAAAGTATAAAAGTAACTAAGCAGAACTCTCCCAATGAGAGGAATATCCCGAGGCGTACCTTTTTCTACTATAATCTACATGCTAGAAAAAGGGGTAAAATCATGCCAGTAGATGTTTTTCTAGAGCAATTTAACGAGTGTGAAGGAACAAGATCACTCAAAGATATTTTCAATTTTAGGGAGTCTAAAAAGAGATTAACTATGGACTCCGTGGGGGTTCCTTTTTCTTAAGTAATCTCCAAGGCCCAAAAAATGTGATAAACCAAAACCAAGGAGAATGTTCCTTTTTCTAAAATTTAGTCCCGCGGTCCCAAAGAAGGGTTAAACTTACGTTTGAGAATAATCTTCTAGTGAACCAAAGTTCCTAGAGAATACCTTTATTCATAAAATTGATCGTCTAGACCGAAAAATGGGTAAACTACCGCTGCATAGATGTTCCTTCAGATTTGAGTTTGGTGAGCGTGAAGGGAAACAAGATCGCTCAACAATATTTTCATGTTTAGAGAGTCTGAAAAGAGCTTAAATAAGACTCTAGGGGGATACTTTTCTCAATTAATCTAGACAAGATAAAAAATCATAAATACAGCCTCGTTAGATGTTTCTTTCGAATTTAAAGGGAGCTTGAAAGACAACAAAGCGTGCTCATGAGGGAGTTTCTTGGAGTAGAGTCTACACCAACACTAGGAACATATAAAGGGGAAGCCTGAAATAACGCTGAATTAGGATGGTGATTATTAGATGCAAGTTGGTCGACAGTGAAAATGTGTCCATTTTGAGGGAAATGCATAACCCAAAATAGTGTAGACACCACAACATTCATAGCATATACATAATCACGCTCGAGAGTCATATTGAAATCTAACATGCCTTGCACCACTATGACATCGACAATGATAATATTCCCACCTAACGAGATAGGAAACTAAGGAAGAATCCCCAAATATTCACTAGGACATCTGTGAAAATCCAACAACTCATTCGAAGTAGACACAATCTCGGAAGAACCCAAGGATTTCCAAACCGAGGAGGATAAAATACTTGTGGAGGATACTTCATCCAAAATACATTGATAAATGTTTGTTGAATTAACTTCAACCCTTATTTCAAAGGGTGAAAAAGAAGGAAGATGATGCTCAACAAGGTCATTCCAATCAAAGGAAACCATCCTAGGACCTGGAGGGGGTGTGCTCGAAGTGAGTGTAATTCCCCCTTGTTCTGAAAGTACTGAACTGGAAATGATAAAAACATGGACGATGGACACATCACTCTCCAAGAGAAGAGTGGGATCAATTGAATATTGCATCGATGTGACCACTTTGGTAGAATCGACTCTCTCTAAGAGAAGAGTGGGATCATCTGAAGACTACATTGGAGTGACCACTTTCTCAACCACTGGATGAATATGATGTGAGACAACATGGTCTACAGGCACATCACCCCCCAAAAGAGGAGTGGGATCAGCCGAAGATTGCATCAGCATGACCACTTCATCAACCAAAGGATGAAAATACTATGAGGAAACCTCAGAAGACTCAGAATTAGAAGAGCTTGCAGATATGGACCACAGTCGTCGTACCTCTTGAATGCCAGGGCATAAATGAGTAAGGTGATCTCCATTGAAAAGATTACAAGGGAACTTAGGATTACGTCCAATCCATCTAGGTTTCTTAACATAATTCATGCCCACAGCATGAATAGAAGTGGTTGGTTTCACATCTCCAACATGACTTGCACAGGTTGGTGATTTCTTCTTCCTATTATTCCTCTTTCTATTTAATTTAGACGTTCAGTTACTAGTAGTTGTACTTTCATCAGGGAAGGAAGAAGGAGGAAGAGAAGACTTTGTTGATGAAGGATCATTAACATGATGCACATGACATAAGGTTCATAATTGAGAAGCGTCAAGATCATTTAGGACATTTGTAATGGTGCCCAACCAAACCGATAGTCCCACAGTCAACCCAAGAATGTACAAAGTGGCCATCAAAGGGAAACCAACGTTTCTGAAGAAAGGAAAATCACAAGAATCCCCTTCCGAAGGGTTTCATTGGTTGGCATCATCGAGAACTTTATCCATGAAGATATTATTCACAGTTTCTCCCCTTATGGGATCGTTCAAGTCTGTAGAATTCTCACACAATGACTCTGACGAACCAATTTTATAAAAAACAACGCCTATAAAGAGGCAGGTCCACGTTTATAATCGGAAGACTGAAAAGTCCTCACGACCGATGGAGTGGGCGGTCTACCACCTTAGGTCAGATACCCAAATCAATGCTTGACTAAATCACTATGGAAAACTAGAGAGCATAGAGCACACACAAAAATTTCCTAAGGGAAAATAAAACAATTGACTATCTAGTATGAAGGATAGTTATGCCAATCAACACTAGAGAAACTAATCAGTGTAAGTGAAACTCTAACATGGAAGCACCCTCCAGGTATACTCTGCAAAGCATGATCCAACGTCTTCCCCAGGTACTATGGTATACCCCCGCAGTCATCCGTGTAAGTCCCTGAGATGTGGGAAACTAAGTTGTCATCTCCCAGTCAGTCACCAGGCGGGTATAGTCGTCAGTCGAGCAGATCCTAGTGAGAATGATAATAAGTTTGAAGCCTATAGAGGGTATCGAAATAAAATGGTATGAAAGACAACAGAGGATGTCTAATAGATTTGAGGTCCACAAAGCTCTATAGTCAAATGCAGTCGGTATTATTCCCAAGACAGACCCTCAATATATGTTCCCCACTACGTTCAGTTTGACTTTGGATGGGCTATCTCCACTGCCTTTCCTCACGCGACCTTGTGTTTATCCCTTGTGTTAGAGGGGGGTCCCAGATATTTTTTACGACACTAGACTTAAGCACTCCCTAACTCAGACTCCAATGTTTTATTTAACAAACTTGAAGAGTTTCCTCTCCAACCTAATTCAAGGCCCTAACCCTAAACTAGTTGGTTGACCCTACAAACATAAAAATTCTAGTTTATTTTAGATTAAGCATTATTTTTAAAGGATTGATTTACTCACAAGGTATGGTAGTGTAACTGATGTTGTTAAGACTCTTGCAAAAAATGAAACTTATAAGAACATTGGCAAAGAAGAATTATATTTCTTACTTTTCTTTTGAAATGCTTTTAAGATGAGAAGAAAACACAACACTATGCTAATTTCTTTTTCCTTTTCAAATAATAATTCAAAGAAAATGAAAATAAATAAAGAGACCTAAAAAACTAAGTTTTTTTTTTATATTTTCTTCCAATCAAAGCAGAACTAACAAAAGATGCTAAAATTCAAGCTAAAAATAAGCTAAAAATGCTAGGAAACACAAGAAGACTAAGGAAACAAGTAAACTGAAACCTAATCCCAGAATATAGTTGTAAAATAGAGACTTTGGACTGATCCACGAAAACCCTGAGAAGTGTGAACTTCAATCAGGAAAGAGGCAAACTCCCTCTTTTTTCAAAAATTTTCTTGAAATAGAGACACAAGTTATTGCATCAACAACCTGCGTATGTACGCAGGATGTTTATTGAGCAGAGCACATATGTACGCAGGCTGACTCAATATATTGCACGTATGTTGGGACCTTCATTTTTGATAAGGAAGAGCACAATTTTTGACTGAGCATGAGTTGCTCAAGCTCCAGAAGAAGCTGGAAAATAGAGCAAGAAAGAGAAACAGAAATCGGTAGTGAAAGACAGCACAACACCAACTAAGAAAAAATGGTTGCAAAAAGAACAAGAAAGCATGCAAGCCGAGACAGAAAACACAACCTAGCTTATATATATAGGGATGAACATGATTGTAAAAGGGTTGTTCGGTTGGTTAGTTAGCTATTGGTTCGACTTAATTGTGACTAAGTTCAGTCCGATCTTTCCCTCTTGGTGAGGTTGTTGTTAGAAAAATCAAGAAAAGGTCTGAGTCTGTAATGTAGTAATGTAGTCTATACCATTTCGAGAGTTATATCTTTGTGACACGAGTCTAGAGCCAATAGTTTGTAATAGAACACTACTGTGTATTTCTGAGATTGTAATTGAAGGAATGTTCAGAAGATAATATAAGGAAGGATCTAAATTTTCAAAATATGCTATGTCTTCTTGTTTTTACTCATGCATTACATTATTTKTTTATGGTTTATGCGTTCCTCATGATGGTTCTGTGTTTAATTTCTTTTCTGCAACACAAGTAGGTTCGATTCCTGCACACATAATATTCAAAATTGTTCGATAGGAAGATACCTTGCGCAAAATCAGGAYGGGTCTTGAAGGTTCTTTGAATCCTCCTAAGTCTTTTCCTTATCCTTCCCTATCTATTTTTCTCATCTATGCTTCGAGAGAGACTTATTCTCTTCGGAGGAGATGAAAATATCAACTCTCTAGAATACTCGGTACCTTTTGTTGGTAGCATGAGAGGGACCCTGGTCTGATCCAACTTGTGCCAACAAAATGGTTCTGTTGCCAGGACTTGCGTTAAAATGGAACCTATAGGGAGGATGCTTCCACGGATTCATAGGTCTCGTATTGACCAATGGTGGGAAATAAAATATGATGCCTTCATACGGAAATAAGATAAACTTAGGGGAAAATCGAWGGAATATACTCATGAAGCAGTATTTTACTTAGAAAGATCGAGCGACCAGTATGAGATTGTTTGTGCTAAGTTTCTGGAAGAACTTTTCCATTGTATAAAGAGGCTCCAAGAATATCCATAGTTCCAATAACAAGTCAAGAGGATATGTACTTGGGACACAAAAAATATTGCAGCACTTCAATGACTAGATTGTCTAGTCACATGCGCGATCGACTTCTGGGTCAATACCACATTGGAAGGATATATTATTGAGTTTACAGCTGAGAAACACCAATATTTTTCGCGTGTAGAGGCGATTTTCAAGAAAGACGCAAGGGGAAGGCTATTGAGAGAGATCCCCCTGTGGATTAAATTTTTCTTGATGGAAGAGGGGATGCTAATTATGTCCCCGACTGAGATGGTAGCGTAAACACCCTCACTTGGGGTAGTTCAAGGCAGGGATAGATTCATGTCCTGAGAGAGGGGAAGGGTTCTTTGAAAAATGGGGGGAAAACAACAAGAAATGGACTCAAGAGATGAGTGAGCGGTGAAGAGAGCCGCCATAGTTGAGAAGTGGTGGAACAGAAAGATCAAGAAAGCATAAAGACAGTCCGAGAAGTTGAGGAAATAAGTCACGTCAGGAGAAGTAGAGGAAATACAGATGGAAGAGTTGCGGAAGATGATAATATAGGAAAGACTGGCCAGTCAAAGGTTAAGTGAGAGAGAAGCGCAGAGAAATAATTCCCCAGGAGGCTCGACAAGAAGGAGAAGGTGTAGATGTAAGAGAGGAAGAAGATGGCATGAATATTGAAGAAGAAAGAGAAGATTCAGCCCCAATGACCCGACTGAAGAGATCATTCCAGTGGAAGAAAATGAGACCCCTCAAATCAAATAAAATTACCGTGAAGCCAGTGGCGCTAGCCCTGAATCGTCCATGCCCCAAGTGTCCTCTATACAAGTGGTAAGGTCGATACTACCTCCTCATACTAATTCTATTCCAGTACAATTAGTTAGTCAATCACCACCATGAAGTGCGAGTACATAGAGGATATTGGGATCNGAAATACAGATGGAAGAGTTGCGGAAGATGATAATATAGGAAAGACTGGCCAGTCAAAGGTTAAGTGAGAGAGAAGCGCAGAGAAATAATTCCCCAGGAGGCTCGACAAGAAGGAGAAGGTGTAGATGTAAGAGAGGAAGAAGCTGGCATGAATATTGAAGAAGAAAGAGAAGATTCAGCCCCAATGACCCGACTGAAGAGATCATTCCAGTGGAAGAAAATGAGACCCCTCAAATCAAATAAAATTACCGTGAAGCCAGTGGTGCTAGCCCTGAATCGTCCATGCCCCAAGTGTCCTCTATACAAGTGGTAAGGTCGATACTACCTCCTCATACTAATTCTATTCCAGTACAATTAGTTAGTCAATCAGCACCATGAAGTGCGAGTACATAGAGGATATTGGGATCCTCTGGTAGATCGCAAGAAGGACCATTAGGTTTATTTTGATAAGAACAACAAGATCAACAATGGCTGGCCATGTGGGAGGTTCGATTTCCCGATACCTAGAATTTTGGGGTAAGGGAGACGAAGATGTTGAGCATCACTAGTTCTTGTGTGAAGCCATCTGGAGATCCAAAGGGACCCCAGATGCAAATAAGTTGGTCAAGTTCCAGACTACCTTGAGAGGTCATGCTCTCAAGTGGTACATGAAGATCATTGATCCAAGAGTTCCAGGAATGCAAGGTCAAGTGTTCACACTTGACCAGGTAAGGACAAGATTCATAGAGGAATTCAAACTACCTCAGTCAGAACAATAGGATTTGTCTGAGTTGCGCGAGATCCAACAACGAAAGGGGAATCATCCTGGGAATACAAACAGAAGTTTAAATATGCTATAGGGAGGTTAGAACATCTAATCCATGAGGAACATTAAAGGGAATGGTACATTCAGGGATTGCTACCTTTGACCAGGATTATGATAACACAACAACGAATAGCCACCTTAATAGATTCCTTGGAACAATCAATGAATAATGAATCCATGGAAGGATACCCTGGGAGCCTGAGAGTGACTAGACCCCCAACAGATGTGAACTTGGTGGAAATTCAAGGGAAAATATCGATGCTTACAAAAAATATTTAAGAGATGACAATACCTAGACTAGGAGGACTGCAGGTCTGGTGCACCTGATGTTATATAGAAGGAAATATGGTGAATGAATGTCCATGAATGAGGGGAATGGGAACTCCTTAGAATATTATGGGACCCCCACCAATACCCACTGGAGGAGTTGCGCAAGTGGCTACAAACTTACCATTCCATAAACCCACCCCTTATCATGATTTTAGAGGAAGCCAAGCAACAACAACAACAGAGTATTGTGAAATCTATTGAATCCATGGGCATGGGCCAATATAGTGCCCCATTATAAATAGACACTCAACAATACCAAATATAGTACACTATGAGTTATTCACATCTACCATGCATACTACTAATCAATGTAGAGAGTTGGACACACTTGCAGATAGGTTGGACCGAACAACATTCAGGGTGAATGAAAACACTCAGGGACCAGGAATAGGTTGAGGAGGTGGAGTCGGAGGAGATTTTGGAGGAGGAAGAACTGGGGGAAGAGGGCCAAGAAGATTTTATAACTGTGATTATCAAGGTCACATGTCTAGAGACTATCCTCATCCAAGGTGGCCATGGTTCTCTCACTGCAGAACCAATGGGCACACAACTGAAGACTGCCCATAATTAATTGCAAAATGGGAAGATAGGGTATGACAACGAGGAACTAACCTCATCAGTTCATAAATTAAGAGAGTTATTAAGGGACAATTTCCCAACCTGAATATTGTTACTCAAGGAGGAGAAAAAATAGGAGTTGATGTTGAAACTCTACCCCAAATCCAGAAAGTAGCACCTAAAGAAGATAGGTATGACCCTCTAAAACATAAAAATTCTTTAGATATGCCATAGAATAATTTCATAATATGCCTAGCCTTGGGATGTGAGTAAAAAACCCACATCCTATTGTTTATCCTAAGATGGCACAAGTCCCTACTTCGCCCCTTGAACCCAGAAACCATGTAGTCATGCCGAGACAAACTGAGCAACCTCAAAATGTAGTTGACCTTTGGTTTCAATTATTTTCTGAGATTCTCAGGAATGACCAATTAACATAAAAGTTTTGCAATGAGCTATACTTAGTCCTAGGGAATGAAGAACCCATATAACTAGGAATAAGGGATAATCTTCTTGAGAAGAGTACTTAGAGAGTACAAAGAATAAAATTACTAACTAGAAAAGAATTCAGACTAGTAGCCCAGTTAGATGATTTTGAGATTAAGGATGTCATTTTGGATCTGGGATCTGATGTGAACATTCTTACTAAGAAGACTTGGGAAGCCTTAGGAAGACCTAGGCTGACATATTCCCCAATTTAGTTAAGAATGGAAAACCAATATTGTATTTTCCCCATAGGAAGACTGGAGAATGTGGAAATAGATGTTGCAGGAATAAAGACAGTTTTTGACTTTGAAGTGATTGAGATCATGGGAGATAAGGACCCTTACCCTGCGCTACTTGGCATTGATTGGGCCTATGAAAACTATGCAGTAATTGACTTAAAAAAATACACCATGACATTTGAGGCTGGTGGAATCAAGGTAGTTAAACCTTTGGATCCATATGTAAGGAGGGAGAAGACTTGGATCAGTTGTACACCTTAACAACAGGAACAAGAGACAATTATATAAATCCCATTGTTGATGGATCAGTAAGTTGGAGAAGCATACAGTCAGCAGATGAATATTTAGAAGTGGGTTTTGACAGTTGGCAACAAGGTTCGTATGAAATATTCTCAAGAATATGCGCAACTATCAGAGTAACCAAATGGGTTGGGACCGAATTTAGAGAACACCCAGTATATGAGCAAACTCCATAACTAGACAGTTTTCTGCTCAATATGGAAAAAAAGGTAGTAGAAGATCAAAGAATCTCAGTACTGGATGTAGCCTTTAAGGAAACCCCTGCCAGATGGTGGGCCAATCATAAATCCTTACTCATAGATTGGGATGATGTGAAGCAAGCTATCAAGTATAGGTTTCAGAACAAGGATCAGCTGGAATCGAAGATGCAGACAGATTTGCAAGTTGCATGACTATTCAACAGAGAATCTGATCCTAAATCACATATTGAACAGTGTGTGACACAATGGCAAGATGCGGAAATACCCTCTCAATTATGGGTTCACATATTTCCCCACTCTCTAGGATCAATTCTAAAAGCTTGGTTCATACATGAGGAAACCAGAAGATAGACCAGCGACTGGCAGACGCTGGAAGATCATTTTTGCAAGGAATTCTCATTTACAAGTAAGTACCATGATCTTGAAGTAGTCCTGCAAAATATTAAAGAATCTCTTTTTACAGATAATAGTAATCAGAAATCAAACTTAGTAGTATGCGCCAAGCATAGCTGGGAAGCTTAGACTAACCTTCACCTTCCCTCAACCGAGAAGCCTATAAAATGCTATCAGATTAGCAAAGATTTACAAATCCTAGATGACTTAGAGGAATTGAAGAACCTAGCCATCAAAGAGATAGTAGGGAACAAAGAAATCTAGAACACCATACCAAGTTAGACTGATAGTTCCTACAATCACACATTAAAATTACGCAAAGTCAATATAGGGACCATAGAGAAAACTAATATAGCTATGGTAGGAGACTATTGGGATGAGAAAACCAGTCGAGATACAGAGTATAGTATGGGAATATGAGGATTTGTTCCCAAATACTTTATAAGAGTTAAAGGGAATCAAAGGAGTTATGGGAGAAATGAAAATTGAACTAAAACCAAGATCCAAACCTGTGAGAAATAGTCCATGCCGCCTTAACCCTAGAGTAAAAGAGAAGGTTAATAAGGAGATAGATAAAATGTTCGAGGCAGGACTCATTTTCGTAGTGGAAGAAGCAGAATGGGTCAGCCCAATAGTTATTCACAAAGGATATTAGGGTCTATGTGGACTATAGAAGCCTTAATTCTGCTTGCGTGCACAACCCTTTCCCAACACCTTTCACTGATGAGGTGCTATAACAGGCTGCTGGTAAGGAAGCATACTCATTCATAGATGGATTTTCAAGGTACCACCAGGTCAGGATCACCGAAGAAGAAATAAGAATACCGCATTCATAATAGAATGGGGATGTTTCTCATCCAATGTGATTCCATTTGGCTTAAAGAACGCTCATGCATTATTTTCCAAGATTATAATAAAAAACTTTAGAGAGTTCATTCACAAGTTTATAGAAGTTTATATGGATGATTGGATGATATATGTTTTGATCAAGGAATATGTAGCACTATTATGGCTAATGTTTGACAGATGCATACAATTTCATATTTCATTGAATATCAAGAAGTGTATCTTCTATGTACCACGTGGGAATTTGTTGGGCCACATAGTCTGTCGAGAAGGACTACTGGTAGACCTAGCCAAAGTTGCAGTCATTGTGAATATGCTACCACCTATGAGTGATAAACAGTTTCACTCCACACTGGGACACACGGGGTACTATTGCAGGTTCATCCGAAGATATGCCAACATTACTGCACCTCTAGAAAACCTACTGAAAAAGGATGAAATGTTCCAATGGACCCCAAAATGTGATAAAGCGTTTGAGACACTAAAGGCGAATCTCAACACAACACCAATTCTGATATTCCCAAACTAGAAAAATGAATTTCACATCCATGTAGATGCTTCAGGAATTGCCTTAGGAGCTATCTTAGTGCAACCTGGAGATGGAGCCATGGATTATCCTATCTAATTTGTGATCCAGAAGTTGTCGCAAGATTAGCGCAACTACACACTGATAGAAAGGGAGGGTCTATCCATGATTTATGATTTGCAGAAATTTCGATATTATTTGTTAGGTTCTCATTTCAAGTTCTTTACTGATCATTCTACATTGAAATATCTAGTTAAAAAACTTGTGTTGGAAGGAGAAATTGTAGATGGTTTCTTTTATTTCAGAAATTTTCCTTTGAATTTATTGTCAAACCAGGAAGATGCAACATTGGACCTGATCACCTATCTAGACCAGAGTCAAGGGAAAGTGGCAGAGAAGTTGACGATAATCTCCCAGATGCAGACTTGTTATGGGTTGAGTCCATACCTGAGTACCTGGAGGACATAGCAGTCTTCTTAAGTACAGAGGTTTGTCTAGATACATATTTCACAACCCATAAATGCCACGTGGTTTCTAGAGTAGAAGATTACCAGTTGATCGTGGGAAAATTGTTTAAAATGGGCTAGATAGTATCCTCAGAAGATGTGTCCTGGATCAAGAAAGACAGGATATACTGTGGGAATTCCACAGTGGAGTTGCGGGAGGTCAGGTAGGAGGAAAGGAAACCGCACAAAAAGTTCTACATGCTGGACTTTGGTGGGAAACACTCTTCAGGGATGCAAAGGTATATGCTAGATCATGCGATGTTTGTCAAAGAGTAGGTAAGCTGTCATGATGAGATGAATTACCACTTTAACCAGTTCGAGCTCTATAGGCATTTAAGAAATGTGCAATTGAATTTATTGGACCAATCAACCCCACATCCAACCATTCAAAGTCTAGGTACATCATCACTGCAGCTGATTACCTTACGTGTTGGGATGAAGCAGCAACGGTTTAGGACCGTTCGACCGATACTGCTTACAGGTTCATTTTCAAGAATATTATCACACGATTTGGATGTCCTAGGAGCCTAACTAGTGATCAGGGATCCCATTTCATTAGTAGCACTATATCAAAACTTACAATAGATTTTATGATCCAACATCACAAAATCATCCCCTACCACCCACAGGCCAATGGAACAATAGAAGCATTCAACAAGATCCTAGAGAAAGGGTTCACAAAAATATGTTTCGCAAATCAATAAGACTAGGATGATAGAGTTCCAATAGTACTATGGGTTTACAAAACAAACACAAAGAAACTCCACAGGTACACACCGTTCCATCTAGTTTATGGGAAAGAGGCAGTGGTACCTGTAGAGTTCATCACTCCAAGTTTGTACATTGCACAGATCACACATATATCGGAGGAGGTGTTATCACCCTATAAGTTATAGGATCAACTGGTGACTGGGATATTATCTGTCTCTAGTGTTTTTTGTTGACAAATGATTTTTCATTCTGCAAATAATTTGAAAAATAAAAAAGAAAGAAAAGAAAAAAGAAAGAAAAGAAAAAGAAAAGAAGGCATAAAAGAATTGCAATAAAATCCCCATGCAATAATAGTAACTTGGTCCATACCTTTCAAGCATGGCCAAGTTCTTTTTAAATTTATGTTGATAGGATTAGTGAATGATTTTGGCTAAACAATTTAATCTTATCCAAAGTATCTAGGTTAGATTAGTGAATACATCTGGCCAAACTGTCTAATCTTGGTCAGATAGCCCCAGGGTAGAGTAAATTCTTAACCCAACAATTTAATCTGGATTAATTGTCATAGGAAGCTAGGTTAGAATATAGGTAGTTTCTTTATTCCTTTATTTCAATAAAAACCAGCTGTATGTAAATGTTGCACCATGTTTTAGATACATAAAATGTTGTTTGACTAACCCTTGGTGGTGTTGACATGAAAAGCCTTGGAGGAAACCCGTGAAAAAAAGCACTTATCCTAAGTTTCCTCGGCGCATGTATTTTTTCGCGCCCTCACTTATGCTCCATTCATATATCAGCGGTCCAGATGATCGTGCCCAGATCTATGGTGGACAGATCTTTCTGGACCCCCCCGACCATTANATAGCCCCAGGGTAGAGTAAATTCTTAACCCAACAATTTAATCTGGATTAATTGTCATAGGAAGCTAGGTTAGAATATAGGTAGTTTCTTTATTCCTTTATTTCAATAAAAACCAGCTGTATGTAAATGTTGCACCATGTTTTGGATACATAAAATGTTGTTTGACTAACCCTTGGTGGTGTTGACATGAAAAGCCTTGGAGG